>JANHFM010007119.1:375738-394453 GCA_032468115.1 Grayia smithii
AGGTTTGTAGAACAATAGGATTAAGGTCTTTTTCTCAACTCTGTTCATGTTATAACATTTTTGCTGTGAAGAAGAGGCATGTGATCTCTGCTGAGTCAAATTCAGTTTTGAGAACTGCAAAAGTAAACCAAGCATCTGTGATAATATCTTGTAGGCAGAGAAACTGCCCAATAATCTTACAAAAACCTCTGGAAGAGCATGACATTGTGAATGGATTAATGGAATTTATTTACCAAAAAAATTAAACATATACAGCCTTATTCTACATAATTAAAAAACTAATCTTTATTTTATGATGGAATAACCTTTGGATGATAATATATTTTCCTCAAAAAGCATTTTATTTTAAAAAATCCGATTTAAATCAAAAAAATCTGATTTTTTTTTTATTTTTTTAAAAAAATCATTGATTTTTATCTACCCTGGCTATATGTGTCAGTGTAGGATTTTTCTGGATTATTTTCATTCGTTACAGTGAGGGCAGGTTAAAAGGGAGAGTATTTTAAATTTTCTAGCAATCTGAGAGAAAGGAATTGTGCTTATATTATGATGTGTAATTATGAATCCATGTAACAAGCTACTTATTAGAATAGTAAATGTTCAGCCACACTGTTGTCTGACTTTCTAGGATCACACTCCAATTCCAGTGTATCACCCAACGCCTAGCCAGGCACGTCTCGCCACACAACTAACAGAAGAGGAGCAAATCCGGATAGCTCAAAGGATTGGACTAATTCAGCACCTTCCTAAAGGAATATTTGATCCCGGCTCAGAGCCATCAGAAAAGAAAATCAAAGAGTATGTTTCCATGCACAATGCTTTAAATGTATTTTGTAAAGTCAGAACAAATCTTGAAAGTATTAGTGATTAATTGCTAATGAATACTAAAATATTTTATAGAAGTTATTGACGGTATGCAGAAATGGTCCTCCAAAATGCAACAGGAATATGCTATGCTTTGTTTTTATTTACTTATAATATTTATATAGCTGTTCATCTCACCAGAAGTGACTTTGGGAAGCTTACAAACTTTACTTGCTTTGTTTGTTTGTTAAAAAAAAACAGATTACTGTTGCCCTAAAGAAAAAGTGCACAAGATATAGGGATTCTGCTAGATAACACAGGATATGATGAATTGTGCATCTTTGCAGGAATTGTACTTACGTCTCTTGAATCTATTGCCAAAGTCATCAACACAGCATGGCTTTATTATAGGTTCTTATGCTAAACTATTAAGTAAAATAATTACAGGTAGTTCTCACTTTGTGACCATAATTGGGAATGGCAAGTCCATCAATAAGCATGTGGTCGCTAAGTGTAAAATCATGTGACTATGATGGACTTAACATTACTTTTTATTTGATCATTAAACAAATCACTCCAGTCACTAAGCAAGACATCACATGACTACAACTTCAGTTTTACTTCCATATTCATTCAGCTTTCTGATCAAATGACCATCAGAAGCTATCCTAAAGGGATCCTAATTCCCAAACAGGTTAATGCAGAGATTATAGTTCCATCATACTTTAGTATTGTCTACTAACTGGGATTAAGATTGTAGAAATGCCTCTGAATGCATTTTCACACTAAATATTTGTCATATGGATAATGTTAAGACCAAAGCCTATGTAATCAGGTATGGTAGATAGAAATAATGGGCCTACAGAAGAAGGTGTACAACTACTGGAATGATGTCGACAAATACCTATGCTCCATATCAGCAGAAATTACTAAACAGTATAATAAACAGGGTGAGTCATCAGTGCTTGAATTAAGGAGAGTGGACCCTATGCTGAGATGTTTTACTACAATTTAGATGAAGATCTCCCTCAACAACAGACAAGTGAAATGATCCTCCCAATTTTCAGAAAATACCGTTTCCCCAAAATAAGACATCCCCTGATAATAAGCCCAATCAGGCTTTTGAGAGCATGGCAATAAGGCCAAGTGCTTATTTCAGGGTTCAAAAAAATATAAGACAGGGTCTTATTTTCAGGAAAATACAGCAGAACAGAGGATCAATGTCCTAGTGGCTTCATGATCAGAAAGCCTATCTATGTTTGATTGATACTGACCCAAAACTATCCAGACATATTCAAGGTGAATATACACAAGGTATTGGGTAATGTTTATTCCATTATGGCGCAGGAAAGAGAGTTCTCACCCAAAAGGGGATGAGTAATTATTGCATATGGCATCTCTTGAAAACACGCTAGCATTTGAAGTTGATTATCTAGTCACAGACTGGCTACAATTTTGCTTCAAGAAATTTATGATTAAATCTGTGAACTGATTTGGTATGCTTTAAACTGGTGGTGTAAAAGAGTTGTACTAGCAGCACAAAACCCAGAACTTGAAATTCATACAAAGGTGACTGAGAGGGGTTTTTTGTGTACTCTGTTAATTCTAGGTATGTTAAGACTGGGTTCCTGTTTCATGCCTAAAGTCATTTCCAAATTTCACCAGGTACAAAAAAACCTGTACCCCAAATTTTTTGCCCAGACCTTTCTACTTCTAACAAACTAACCAACACAAAATATCAACAGAAGAAAATACATGTATCTCAGGGTTGAACTGTGCGGTCCTTGATGATCTCTCAGCTTGCTTGCTTACTTGCATGCAGACATTTCATTACTTGACTAGGGAATATCAGTGCTAGTGAGACTGGGATTTACTTTATATATAGTAGCTTGCTCTGCCAATGTTGGTGGGTGGTGAGATGGTAGGTAGGACAGACAGGCAAAAGAGTAACAGCATATCCATGAACACCAACTAGCAGTCAGAAGACACAATGAAAATGCCTTAATCTCACAACATATTACCAAACTCAATCATAGCTTCAATTGAGAAACTGAGCATCCTAGATCAAAAAGGAATTCCTGGAAGCTTGATATTCAGACAAATCAGCCATCAGTAGACATAGAGATAAACCATTTTTACACAGCAATCAAAAGAGGCATGAAAAAGATAAGGAAACAAAGACCAGAAAACATCCTCTCTAGCAACCACTACCCAAATAAACAGAGATTAACGCCAGATAAACAAGCAGAAAATAATATCCAAATTGAGGAACTACCAAGGAGAAAACCACACCCCTAGCAACACTGGCAGGACAAGCTATCGCATACAAATAAGGCAAACCCTACACTTGCTAGCACTGATGTTACCTAGTTGGATAGTGAAATATTTGCAAGTAAACAACCAAACTCAGTCAGCAGCACACACAAAGTAGCTGTGTGCAGGAAAGGGCACTAAAAATATAATTCAAATTTACTTTACTAATATAGATCAATAACCAATTTGCTTCCTATAAGGTAGGAATTCTGGAGAGACAAGTTAAACAGTCCATCAGCCAGAAGGCTAGAGTACATTGCTCTGGCATTTATACCCAGCAAGAAGTCAGTCTATTCCGACATCACAGCACAATCTTTTGGGTGATACGTTCAAGTGTTAATTGCTGTTTTGGATAGGACATTTGTGGTTCTTTGTGGTTATTGTGACATATCGAGAATGGGATGGGAGTGGATTAAACCAGTGATATTCTGATCTCCTGACTAATAGAAGAAACTAGAGATCAGGAACCCTAATAACATGTTAAAAATCTTCATTCTTTGTGTCCAATTTTTTGTGTGTCTAAAACATGTGGCTTAAATATGGAAGAAAGCAATTCTTGCAAGTTTCCACTTGGAAAAAATAACATGGGGGAATTTTCAAATATCATAAATTAAGTTCAGTGCAGGAGGCTGATACTATACTTTTAAAAGCTGAGTGTATGGCAAAACAATTTTGCAGTTGTATTGAAATTTGCCAAGCAGGAAATTGGGCAGGAAATAGAAGCAAATTTGGCCTGGTTTGGTTTTAGCATTCAGTTTCTTTTTTTACTTCTCCAGGTGTGTAATCTGTATGCTGGATTTTGTATATGGAGATCCCATCCGATTCCTGCCTTGTCTACACATCTACCATGTAAACTGCATTGATGACTGGCTGATGCGATCATTCACATGTCCTTCTTGCATGGAACCAGTTGATGCTGCTCTGCTCTCCTCCTATGAGACTAACTGAGGTGGCTTTGAGCCCTGCTCTCGTTCATGCTTCCAGGCTGTGGATATATTGGGGGCCTGGGATATGGGACATTATTTGCACAATTCTGGGGTACACCAAAGAAACCACTCCCAGCCCCTACGGACACATGCAGCCATGCTAGCTGTGCTAAAGGATGATTTGTGCCATATTTTGAGTGTTGCATCCAGTGTAGGGTGGGGAGGGGTTGGAAGGAAACAGGGAATGGCAGAACTAAAACTTTTCTTCCACTCTACTCACAATTTAATTTTGTAGAAAATCAGGATTCTTCTTTGACCCAATTATCTATCCTCATACCTTTGTAAGTCCCTGTTAAGCTACTGAGTACAGTTGTAGGAAACCGTAGTGGAATTCTAACTTGTTAATGAAAGAGAAAGCTGTTTAAAGCTGATGCTGAAGATCTCTTTAAGATTTTACAAATTAAGAGAAATTCTAAGGCTATTATACCAGCTCTGGTCAGTTCATGAGGAAAAATAATTTAATGTAGAAAAAAACCTGGCATTTTGTTTGGGCCACTATTGAAAATTTATCTATCAGAACAAATACACAATGCAGAAAACAAACCTTAGAAGTGGTTAGCTACCTGTCTAGGGTAGCTTGAAGCTGTTAATATTTGCTAGGGAAGGAGACTGAACCTGCTCTTGTTACTTTTGGAAGTGCTTTTTTAAAAAATATTTTTGTTTTAGTTAAGAGAAAAGGATACCATTTCCTTGCTCTTTTATCTGTTTTGAAGAAGTGTATGGTGCCTCTTCTCAAACCCCTGCAGGGCAAGCAGATTCTCAACCTAATACTTATTCACTAGACTAGGAGAAAGTCACATGGATGTAACAGATTTTGAAAGCAATAGTTTGTTTCACTTAGTCTTCATTTGGGTGAAGTTCACTGGGAGAAGCAGGAATGGGCTAAGTGCAGAGTATTTGTCACAATGTGAAATTTCTGCCTTTCTACTATATGAAAAAAGTGTTGACATTTAGATATATATATATAGTTTGTTGAAAGTGAGAAATATTTTTATGGAAAGTTTACGATTCAGTTTGGCAAGATCCTTTTAGATGCTGGTTGTGAGTTAAAGCATCCATATATTCTGAAGAGTGAAGAAATGTTTATTTGTAGGCAATCTACTATTTGTCTTACATAAAAGATTTTGTCCCATAAGAACCTGTTAAGACAGGCTGTTACTATGATGCAGCAAAGCCAACATGTGAAAAGGCTTTCCTTAAATCATATTGTTTATTGCCTTGCAAGTACAGAAATGTGAAAGTGCTTTTCTGATTATGTATTGTCCATAACAAAGATCTAGTGCTTGAAAGATTTAAAAAAAACGGATGTACATTGCATTGAAATGGAAAATAAACATTGTCAGCAGTGCCTTCTAAAGTACATACATTGGCCAAGGTGACTGTAGAAAACTTTTCTATTAGTGAAAGTGAGTAGAACTAGAGAATGAGGTACTCTGGATTAATTTATCATTGATTCCGTTTTCTTTTACCTTTAATAGAATTAGAAATTAGTTGCCATTGTTGCAGTCAAGCATGATTCTATACAGTAGTAGGATCTGATCTTGCTATTGTGCAGCCCTTCTGAATGGAACTCCCAGCAGATCTACAGTATTGTAAGGAATCTTGGAAATCGCAATTTGGCATCAAGAAAGTCACATTCGGTTTGGGAATGAATTCATATCAGTTTTCTAAGCCATACTACAAATAATATTTTATTTGCAATTCCAAAACTGGCAGGGAAGAAACAGCGCAATGCGTCAAACAATGATTTGACTATGAAAAGACAATACAGAAAATTTAAGAAACAAATAGGAGCAGGTCAAGAAATCAGTTTAAGGCAAACATTATTAATTCCTTTGGATGACAGTACTAAGGGGCTTCTTGTCAATAATATCTTATCCTTCCCTTTTATTCTGTTTTCTCATTCACACAGCCATGACACCCCCACACCCCAATGAAGCAAACAGTGAAGGTCTCCAACATTTCCAGCTCCGTGGACCAGCAGCAGGCAGGGGCAATAGTTTCGCACGCACTTGCCTGGTCCGATTGCCAATAAGCCACAAATTGGTAGTGGTCTGCAGACTAGGAGTAGGGGACCCATTTTAAAGTACATTTCTTTGAAAGTCCTTGTCCCATGTTATCTCATCCCTTGGTATCACTTGTATCTTCATTTTGAAGTTCACCACAAAAAAAGTGGCAGAAGATGGAGCTCACTATGTAAATTACTAGTGTACTCTAGCCAGCATGCTCTGTTGCGTATTAGTATCTCATTGCTGTTTAGAGATATGGGAAATATTAGGATTGCTTCATGCAGACCATCAGAATCTGTATTTAGTAAATCATAATACTGAGGAAACTAACATGGCATACATCTTTCAGGCCAAGCAGTGTCTCCTAGAGGGTACAATATTGTGCCAAACATTTAACATAGATGAGAATTCATCCATGAATTCTCTTAAGCCACTCAGCACATTGAAGCGGGCAATATATAAATGACTTAAAAAGTGGCATAGCTCCTTTCAAGACATGGGATCACTGTCTCCAATGCTGCATGTAAGGATATTTAAAGCCCCTATCCTAACTGGTTTGGAAAATCAAAAAGAAAAAGGGTGAGAAAAAACAAGTTTTCTTTACAGAAGAAAGTTTTTTCTTTACAGGAAGATGGGGGGTCTACTATAAGGGACTATCACTTAAGGAGAAGTGGTACTAATTACAACTTTTTTTTTTCTATCCCAAAGAATCACTTGGTAAGGTAATTGCTCTATTTAACTCATAAAAAGATAAAATCCACAGAACAGAGGGTCAATTCCATGTGGCTAATATGACTGATTAAATCTAGTAATATAACCCAAAATTGTAACTTTGATGTGAAAATAGCTTGGGCAGTGGAAATGAAGTTATTTATGAATAGCAGTGACCATCATTTAGTAAAAGATATATTTCAAAATACAAAGTACATGCAATAGTCAAAGAACGTCTGGAAAATATGAGCAAGAGTTTGTGTACTGGGAAAGGAACTGTTTTCATGCTCCAGTTACTATGGTTTTTACCTGTTCCATTAACTATTTTTTTCAAAAACACGGTAAATATAATTCAGAAAAGGGCAAATGCATTGTTTTTTTCATTGTAATAGAAAGCAAAATACAACATTTCACTAATTTATAGGCAGAAGTGCCGTTTTTTCCATTATGTAATTATAACTATGCTTATGCAATATGGTAAGCTTTAACATGAGTTGTCTCATTTGGGCTTAGCACAAATACATGAACCTAGGAGTGTCTATGGATGTGCAAACCATGACAGTTTAGAAATAAACTTCTTGGCTGCACTATTACAATAAGAAAATTAATCCATTTTCTCTAACTTTACAATGCATATTTATGGAAAACAATTCTAATCACTTTAAGTGCAGAACTCTTTGTTTAGCTTTCAACCTTCTGATAACTATTGATCAGTATCACTTGTATTTAAAGACTTATTGCCACATAAGCAAAGGAAAATCTGAATGCTATGGTTATACCTTCAGTAAACATTTTTAATGACTTTGCATGTTTAAATAATGCCATCTAGAAAAATATATATGGAAAACATATACCAACAAATATCCACAACAAAATTGTATCATTTAAAATTACTGTATTAAGGATGATTAGTACTCTAATCTGGACTGTGGTGGTCAAAAGCAATAGTCGCAACCCTAATCGAATGTATAACAAAGAAAATTGGCATCACTTTACAGGAAGCTGGAAATAAAATACCAAACCTTTATTTTTTTCCGGTGTTTTAACAGCAATCTCTCATATTATGAGAGACAAAAACAGAATTTTTGTTTTGTCTAACCACTCCCTTACCATTTTCAGAAATAGTTCCTATTCATTGTGCATGTAAAACCTGTTATGTAATGAGAGTTCTTAGTTACACTAAAGAACACTCAGATGTTTTATATGAAATTCCAGCAAAAATGCTTAAAGAACCCTGATATAAAGAAAGCTTTGTTCTTTAAATGCATTACACAAAGGCCCAAGATATACTGAATGTGGAAACCAATGGCCTTTTCATGGCAGAAATTTATTTAATAGATCTGGTCCAGTGATGAACAGTGATGATTGAAGAAAAAAAATAGACCCAAACAGTGAGATCAAACCTCAGTTTGCTTTTTCTCCAGAGTACAAATCCATCTTTGTGAATATCTCATTAATAGTACAGCTCAAAAATCAGCCCAATCTATTAAGAGAAAATGGCACAAACTGGATAACATTTAGAAGTGAAACCCAATTCCAGCATAACAAAAAATAGCTTCTCTATGCCAGCCAGAAAGCAGATCTCATTAGTGTTTCCCGACTTGAAATTGATTGCTGGAATTGTACCAGAAGCCCAGTTTGTCATGCCCAGTTTCAGTGTTCAAATGCACATTGGGTGCTTTCCATTTCAACAGTATTTTATGGAAAGTAGTAAGAAACCAAACTCAGTATACATAAACAAGTGATGAAAGAGCCTAGGTCCCATGCATGCAAAAACCCATTATCAATACAATGGCTATAGACCCGAGTTCTTGCTTTCAGAGCCAAGGACCTCTGCTCAAAACACCTAGGAATGGGACACAGGAGCAGTCAAAGGTTAAAATTATAGTTATCTAGAATTCACTGCAGAGAGCACCTAAGGTAATTTTAGTGATTTTCTCAAATATGTAATACTTGGTACAAAAACAGACCAAGTGTTTTGCTTCTTAGTAGACAGGCACAGCATATCCCCCAGTATTAGATTGGAGCATGCATAGGAAAAGGCTAGGAAAAAGCTTAAGCAGCAGTTGGAATTAAATACAAAACTCCATAATTCACTGCAATTTGCAGTGAAATTGGAGTAGGGAGAGAACAACACGGGCATAAATGCAACTACAGGACAGTCAGACATTAAACGTATCAAGAGATCCAGATTCCTTTGTCTTTCATAATGAAGAGTGGGATTACTTCAAGCTCTGGAATTATTACAGTCTGCAGTACTGACTGACTATTTATCTTCAGCAGTAAGAGGTACTGAATTTGATAAAGAGAGCTTCTTAGCATGTCCTATAGTAGAAAGTTCAGGGGTACAGAAAATGTTAAGCAAAGGCTCAATGCTGAAGGTCTATCAGCAAAGGTATGTTGCCTGATGATTTTGGGAAAGAAATGTCAGACCAATTCCACTATTTGGAGAGAGGGTGTTACAAATTAAAAATCTGGCAACTAAGTCAAAGTTCTTAGCTCTCAGAAGAAGGGGAAAACGATAAATGAATCAGTGAAGGAGGCTCTAAATTTTCAAATATAAAAGTATGGCAAGTCTCCTGCTGCCATGGCAGCATTCAGTCTTGTGGGGCGGCACTACTCCTTTGATATTTTAAATAATTATGTACATCACAGACAGTCCAGGCTGGTGATAAAAGTTATTTCACTAAAGGCCGGGTTTTATCATCATCACTGCACTGGTGGGCTTTGTACTTTTTCACTTCAGCCATATATTTCGCCCATGCATCTCCTTTATTTGTCAAAACCTACAACAGGAAAAAAAAGGGAGCCAGTTATAGAATACACATTTAAACAACTGAACTTAAAAACATTCTTAGGGTACCAGTTCTCATGAACATCAGTCTACATATAAATCTAGGGAAGCCATTCAATTGAAACAGAGATTGTAATTGTACTGGAGAAGTCAGCCACAATACTTACTGCATGGACTTCCGATTAACCTGTCTCATTCTAATTACTACATAAGGTGCAGTTAGGACAACAGGATATGCATTGCTGCTCTGATCTTTTTGGAGCTAAATTCATTTTATACACAAAAAATGGATACAAAATCTCACTTAAAACACATTTAAGAAATGAATAAAAATGTTATTATAAATTAACAAGGAACAAGTCACTATTTTCCCAAGCCCATAAAGGGCAGACCCAGCTGTCAATTTTAAACTAGGGTTTTATACTCATATCTCAATTTATTATTCCTGATGTGTCCCAGCTTACCTCCTCCTCTGTCTTTTGTTTCTTGGCTACCACTCCTGTCTTCAGGGCTAGCTTGCTGCCCCCTCTCCGCTTGCCCACCTGGGTGAAGGGATAGAAGACTGCAACCGTTATACGAGCCTGGGAGCTGCAAGGGGAATGTTGCCCACTATATAACGGTATAGGGAGTCCTTCAATTAGATCATCTTAGCTCGCCATCACACCTGTCAGTCTGTACAGAGCTGCCGAGCGTTACCTACACCGCTGTGCTAGGAGGGTAAAAGGGCACCTTAGCAGTGTTTACCAATACATCTGTACAGTTAAGCCCAAACATTAAAAGACATTAACAAGTAACAAGAAATGGAAGTATTCCAATTTCTGTTCAGGTTTGCTTCCTGGTGGGAAATAGGAACACCATTCTATTTTTCTTTTATTTCCCTACAATATAACAATCTAGAATACATTATGTGAAGAACTTTTATTTGCTCAAAATCATGAAAGCAATAAAGTTAGCAGAATCAATACAACATTAATTCAAAATAATTATCTTTGTTAATGGTCTTGGGAAGCGTGGTGTATACTAATATAATCTTAGATACAAATGCAAAGGCCTTCTGCATACATTTAAAAATGGTATTTACAATACCATATAAGCATGTTTGTGATTCAGTTTTTATTTTGAAAAACAGAATTTTTTATCTTCAGTTGAAGAGGACAATTTAAAATAGAAAATGTCAATTTCACGCAGCAATAAACAAAACAGGGATTTCAATTATCCCTTTTAGACAGTATAGCACTCCCCTCCCCAATCCACTTCTGGAGCAATGTCACATGCATTGCAAGTACAAATTGTTTTATATATGGTGATGGAAACATACATGTTGGAAAACAGTTTATAATTAAAAACTTCCACCCAACATTTTAAAGACTGGAAATAAAACATCTTTATTTGTAACGTTAAGGCTACAATGCCCATAGATACCTAGGAGTAAATTCCATTGAACCCAATTAGAATTACAGGTCAATAAATATGGCCAGGAGTATATTTCATTGTAATGCGGAACAGACTTTATTCCTAATGTTCAAATTTATAATTAATGCTTGATGTAGGATGAATAAAGTCATACTTCCAATTTTCCCTAGCCAGCGCAAATAAAAATATTTCAGTATATTTCAGACTTATTGTATCACATTAACAAGAACAAAAAGATTTCATTTGGGTCCCAAGAGACACACCGATGACTTTAAAATGGTGAATACAAAAAAAAAAAACAATGTGCTAAGAAACGTTTGTTACTATTCACTAGCAACAAATGTATATGAGGAGGGGGGAAGCAATTTCATTCCAAAAACATTTTGATAAGACTTTTAGTGCATTCCACTTAATTTACTTGTGCTTTAATAAAGGCTGAAACAGCCTAAAATGAAGTTTTCCAAAACACAACTAAAAGCAAAGCACGTTGCATTCCGGACTAACAGATCAAAGTGTTCCCATTTCTATCGCTTCCATTAAAAAAAATAAAATATCTACATTATATGCACATCGAGAATGGCAGCTTCACATTCACAAAAGGAAAACTCGGAAGTTGGGTCATCTGTCACCACAGACGCTTATCAAATCAGGGTTAAGGTTATGGCATAGAGTAATTATTCAGCCAATATTATGAAGCCCAGCGATTATGAAGCCCATATAAACCTGCCCAGGAATGAATGGTGTCGAGCATGGAGCATCACAGTCCTGTGAACAACTGTGGATCAGTTCATTTTCTACTCGTATTTTTGGGGTGGGGGGAGGCAGGGGGAACTAATACAGTGAGGAAATGGGGGGAAATGTACTAAATAGCCACAAGTACCCCAAAACATGCTTAGAAAGATGGGTCCAATATGACGCCTTTCAAAACAGATGGCGGGGGAGGGGGGGAGGAGAGGAAGAGTTCAGAGGGAAGAAGTAAATGTAACATTGCTCCTGCTAACATCATATTGCTTTAATAAAAAGTAATCTCTTTTATAGGGGAGCAGGGATGCAAATACTAGGGTGGTGGTGGTGGTGGTGGAAGCGAATGGTCTAGAGAGGCGGCACCTGGAGAATTCCTGCCTGTGTTTATTAAAGACATTCTAGTTTTGAGAGAAAGCAAATTGACAAAAGGGTTCTGCGCCTCGGTCCTTCGGGGAAGGCCAAAGGGGACAAAAAAGGAGAAACAAGGGGTAGAAGAGAAAAGGTCAGTGCCCAGATCCCTTACGAAGCTGAGGGCGTTCCCGCTCCGCTTCTTTCCGGGTGGTTCTTGGTCCCCGGGCGGCTCTGGCCGCGGTTCGCTCTCTTTCCTCTTCTCGGCTCCGGCCGTTTCTCGTCCACTCTTTCCTCCCGACGCAGAGGCTTCCTCCATGCGCCGCTTGAACAGCTCGAGAAAAGAACCATCGTTGGCGAACACGTTGACGCCGCCCGGTCCTGCCGCCTCAGAAGCCGGGCCTTCTCCGCCTGGCACCCCGGCCATCTCTCGAGCCCTTCTCCGGCCCAATCTACGCTCGCCCGGAGGATGACGGGAAACGATTACGAAGCCTACCCGCCGCAAAGCATCCCGGGAAAGCCTCTGTCGTTAAAGGTCGGGCCACGCGCACGTCGAAGTGAAAAATTGTGCGGACTGAGGCGCAGGGCTCTGCGATGGCCCAAGAATCGACAGCTCTTCCGGCCAATCAAAACACACTAAATCACCGATTAAGATGAACCGACCTTTGCCAATCAGAGAAAAGGAGGGGCAGGTATTTGAGTCTTCTTCCGCTATGCGGAGGCCAATCGGGAAAGGTACCTAAGCGACCAATCCGGTTAAAACTTTTTGGGACAGGAATATACCAGCCATTCAGAGGTAAGGGGTGTAGCTTGTTCTGGCGTCAGATCTGTTTGTGACGTGGTGATTTGGCACGATGACGTTAAGGATTTAAGTCCAAGTGGCCACAAGGAGAGGGCGACGCGCCGTTCCTCTCCCTGTTAAATGTCGACGCGCCGGTTGTTAAATATTAGAGCCCCGCATTAAAATGGTGTAGCCGAGCATCTTGTCACGTGATTTTGTTCCAAGATGGCAGCGGTGGCGTCTGGGCTGTCGGCTGAAGCGGACGAGTTCGAGGACGCGCCTGATGTGGAGCCGCTGGAGCCGACGCTGAGCAACATTATCGAGCAACGGAGCCTGAAGTGGATTTTCGTGGGCGGGAAGGGCGGTGTGGGCAAAACCACTTGCAGGTGAGTTCGGACGGCGTCAAGGAGGAGTGTGATGGCGGGCGCCGCTTTTCTCTTTTTACTGTGGGGGTGGCGGCTGCTTTCTGCTTTCGTGAGTTGTTGAAGGGTCAAGATGAGGGGTGTATATATGTGTGTGTGTGTGTGTGTGTGGAAAAGTGCTGTTGCGCTCCTTGTTGGTGACAACCCCATCTCTGGAATTGCTGCCTTGTATTACCTGGCAGAAGAAGCTGGACTGCGGTGAGTGGTAGGACCTTGCAATAAATGAAAATGTAACATTATTCTGAAGGAACTGGAGGGGTAAGGAAACAAGGGGCTTGCTAATGTATGCTGGGTCGCAGGGTTGGCGTTATTTCCTCCCGAAGGATCATTGGCTGCATTTGAAATCTGAAATAAAATTAGGGATTGAAATTTCTTTTTAAACTCAAGGTTTAAACTATTCTTGCTTAGGTCTCTAGCTCTGGGTTTCCTTCCTCAATGGCCTTGAATGTTTCATGGTTCCTGATAGGGTTGAAAATATTTTCTGACATGTATATAGAAGTTTTCAAACTGTAAGTCAGAAAATGCCCTATTTTTTTTTAAATCCGGATTAATGAAGTTAAGACCTGGTATTCCCTTTGATTCCCCATCCCATTTGTTGAACTCTACCAACATAGTTTTTGTACTTCCAAGGAACAAAAGTGGTGTGATTTGTGGTAGATTTGCTATTGTGGAATATTTCTGTTCCAAGTTGTCTTGGAATCATAAAACAGAATTTGTGATAGAAACATTGAAAGGCATTGGCATATACCAGTAGTGTTAGATTTAAACATAGATTTTTAATTAGTCTAACTTTGGTAATTGATAATTATGTGCTGCACATAAATAAAATTATATACTGTATGGCTCATAATCAATTATCAAATGGTTTCTCATGATTGGTTTATCCTGAGATAGGGATGTGATAGGAGAAAGCTGTAGTACTATATATGTGATGTTTGGAAGTTAATTTAAGAGGGCTGTTCTTATTTTAAATGACTAAAGTTGCATTCTTTCAACACTGAAAGTTTTCCAATGAATTTGCCAAAGCACTGTTTTGACTTAATGTAAGATTATTTTACAGTATAAAAGAAGTGTCCATAGGATAATAATTTATTATTGAAGTCAAAGTGCCATCAAAGGTAAATAAAAAGATGTTTCACAATTATAGTACAGGTAGTCCTTTATTTAATGTTGATTCGAAATTACAATGTCCTCGGAAACAGTGACTTATGACCCATCCTTGAAGTTATGACCATTGCATCACCTCTACAGTCATGCCATTGTAATTTGGCCACTTTGCAGCCGCTTCACATTTATGACTGTTGCATTGTCATGTGATCAGGATTTGTGACATTTCTAGCTGTCAGCTAGAACCAGCAAACAACCAAAATGCTCTGAGGCTTAGGTTTCTTTATTGTTGACTCAATTGTATGTAAAAATCATGTGAGACTGCCTGCTTTCCCCTGAAAAAACCAGAAATATACTTTAGTGTCTAACCTTATATCTTCCTCCTCCGATCTGTGGAGTCCAAAATGGAATGTTTCTTAACTACCCAAATGGACCAGCCTTCCTCAGCTGGCTTCTGACAAGAAAATTAACTGAGCAAGTAGGATTTATTTAATAATCATATGATTTGTTTAATGATTGGGGTAAAATGGTCATAAAATCAGGTCTGGTTGCATGATGACTCTGCTTGAGACCGTATCACTTAGTATTTATGTTGTGAAGTATAGTACTGTATTATATAGAAACATCCACAGCTGTCTTTTGTAGCAGAAAAAAAGCTTAAATACAAACTATATGAAGCATACCGTAGTAAAATGTTTCAGATTTTTTCTAATATGCAGTCGTATTTTTACAAATTGCCTCATTCAAAATCTCAACTGTTTTAGTCCTAAATACAATAATTCACAAGCATAATATCTATTACAGTATTATCTTTTTCCTTCATAGTAGTTTCTTCATTTTAAAAAAGCATGCAGTAATCACTTGCAATTTGCTACTTTATAGTTGTATTTACTAAATAGTTTGGATAAATCTTAAAAGTTCTGCATATAGTCCTTCAGTACAGGCAGATCTAAATTTTAGGAGCTTGTCCTATTTGTAATTTGCAAGCTTGTATTAATAACTGCTTCTTGCTTTTCTTTTGTGGTCCAGTTGTAGCTTAGCTGTACAGCTCTCCAAGGTACGTGAGAGTGTCCTCATCATCTCTACGGATCCTGCTCATAACATCTCAGATGCATTTGACCAGAAATTTTCGAAGGTTCCCACCAAAGTAAAAGGTTATGATAATCTTTTTGCCATGGTGAGTGTATTTCTGAGAAGATAACTAACTAACATGTTTTCGTTTGTTAAAATTGTGCATATGTTGTGTAGAAAGAAAGATCTGGACCAAATTTATTTTAGTTTTATCTTAAGTAGTACAGTAATACTCAGAAATTATTTGAAGAAAATGTTATTCCAGTTACTTTGTCTCCTTATTAGTAAAGGCTTTTCCTCCTGAAAGTTTTGTAAATATTTGGGCAATCTCTAAAAAAAATGGACTGCCTTATTGCAATTATTTTATTAATCAAAACATTACTGTGGACACTATACAATAAGCAATAAAAATTCATTTGAAATATAAATATCAGTGTTAAAAATGAATATTAAAACTGAAATATATACAAATCTCAGAGAGAATAAGTATCTCCAATCTCAACAATGGATATATGATTCCTATTCAGTCAAATGAAACAGTAAGTACATTCCATGGAAATTTTTGATTTTTGCAACGTACTTCAGCATATATTTATCTTTCAATAATGTTGATAAAGGACATCTAACACATGTGATGCACTGTTTATGTTTTGTAGCCCATTTTGTAATTTAAATATGCAAATTTATCTTGGAAAAAGTAAGTGCACATCTTCATTTATTGCCACCTCAATACCTAAAATGAGAATCCACTGCAAATGATTAAACCATCAATCATCTGTTCAAGAAGATAATTTCCAAGTGGAGAAGATTTCAAATAATTGCCAGCTTGTTCTGGCCAGGCCCGCCTACAAATTCAGCCTGAGAGCAGAATGCAAGTTGCTGAAAAAAGTCTCTTAAGTACCCCAAAGTTTTGTCACATGACCTACAGGTAGATTTTGCCGCAACATATGTGAAAGTGTGAGTATCATTATGAAGAAGCAGCACAAATTAGATCTTAATGACAGGTGTGCCAACAGGAAACCTTTGCTTTCTAGAAAGAACATCGGGGCAACACTAAATTTTACTTCAGACCCTATAGATATTTCTGTAATATTGTGCTCTGGGCAAAGAGGACAAAAATATTGTGCTCTAGACAAAGAGGACAAAAATTTATCCATAATACCAAGGAACAAATTTGGCAGAAACCAAAGATAGCGTTTCAACAGAATAAGCTGTAAAGCATGGTGGCAGAAATGTTATAGTTTGGGGCTGCTTTGACTATCATCGAATCCAGTGTGAATTCTTCATTGTACCAGAGTGCTTGAGGCATATATTCATGATGGTTGTAATGTCTCTGGGTCTTGTGATCACATTTTGCGACCTTCTGATAAGCAAAGGCAATGGGAAGCCATATTTACGTAACAGCCATGTTACTAATGTAACCATTTCAGTGATTCACTAAAACAACTGTGGCAAGAAAGGTTGTAAAATGGGGCAAAATTTAACAAAGTTGTGGACTAAGCGTAGGTTATTTTCATATCGTAAATTATTTTTGTTTCACTCAAAGCATTCATATTGAGTGGCTTAATGATGCAGCTTCTGGTGCTGGTGAATTATTCTGTCCATAATTTATTATTAGGAGATTGATCCTAGCTTGGGTGTGGCTGAGCTTCCTGATGAATTTTTTGAGGAAGATAATATGCTAAGTATGGGCAAGAAGATGATGCAAGAGGCAATGAGTGCCTTTCCTGGTATCGATGAAGCAATGAGTTATGCTGAAGTGATGAGGTGAGATTTGTGAACTGACGTGTCGGGCTCATTGTTTACCCTGCTATGTATTTAAAACTTCACTTTGGGAGCAAAGTCTGAACTTTTTTGCCTGCATTCAGCAATGTAACATGTAATACAGTTTTCTTTAGCAGTAAGTCCAATGTGATGTGGATGTGGACTTCTCATTTGTGATGCTGATTTCATTTATGTTACAGACTCATGGTCTCCTGTGAATATACAATTCTCTCATAAAATTCTTGTATGTATCTTGTGTTTGTCTAGTGACCAGAACTCAAATTGCTGAGATTCTGCATTTCACATTTCCATTGATGGGATAAAAAACCAAAATTCATATTTATGGATTTCATTTGATTTGTGGGAGAAAGATTTGTAGTATATTTTAATTGGTGGCTACAATCTGGGAATAATACTGTTTTGGAGTATGCTGATAGTGTTCTCTCTTTGGCCTGAACAGGTTGGTGAAAGGAATGAATTTTTCCGTGGTAGTGTTCGACACAGCACCCACGGGACACACATTACGGCTGCTCAATTTCCCCACAATCGTGGAGCGGGGACTAGGTCGACTGATGCAAATAAAGAACCAAATCAGTCCCTTCATATCCCAGGTAAAGGAGGATAAAGCAACATAAAAGCATAAGCAACATCAGCAACATAAAAGCATAAGACTTTATTGTTAAAAATATTACGCTAGTATCTGACTTGAATGCTACCTGTTCTCTGTTCCTGCCTGAACTCTAGTATTATTCTTCCAATCCAGCCTTAAGGAATAGTGTATAATTATCAGCTCTGGTATGTGACATGGCTTCTAGGATGGAATAGAAATCAAAATATTATTTATTCCGTCAACAACCAGCAAGATGCAGTAGCATTAAAGTATATTGCCAAGCTTAATTATTCTGCCCTGAGCTGGTTAGCCTATTTCAGTTTCTCTTTTACTTTCCTTATACTACAATTATGATTTGCCCTCTGTTGGATGTTGCCCATCATTGCAACTTTTTGTTTTTCACTAGATGTGTAACATGCTTGGCCTAGGAGATATGAATGCTGACCAGCTGGCTTCCAAACTGGAAGAAACACTTCCTGTCATCCGCTCTGTCAGTGAACAATTCAAAGATCCAGTAAGTATATGACAAAAGCAGAGGGATTAGTGAGGATATAATCTCTAGGCATAAGCAGATCTGAAAGAGATTCATTTCTTCCTGGAAATTGGAGAAACATATCCATTTTAGCGGTAGTGAGGGAAGGTGGATGATTCTTCCTGCATCTAGATTCTCAAAGAATAACTGTTATTTAAACTAGAACCATTTTTATTTATTTATTTATTATATTTATATGCCGCCCATCTCCCAGAGGACTCTGGGCGGTTCACAATATTACAAACAAAACATTCAATAAAACATTCCTATAAATATAATAATAAATCTAATAAGTTAAAATTTAAA
>JANHFM010007119.1:436378-452029 GCA_032468115.1 Grayia smithii
AAGTATTCGCAGGAGCACGCTTTAAAGAACAGGCGTGTCCTGCATGACGCATAAAACTAGCGTACGTGAAGACGGAATGTAACGCTAACTTTAGATTTGTTTAAGCTGTTAGCTGGTTGAATAAAGTGGAGAGAGAATAACACCTTCTGTGACTCCTGATTTCTATTCATCCGGAATCTCGGCTTAACAGAAGAATTCAAAGAACCACAGATCCATCAGTCTGTCACACATCACTATCTTAGAAAATCTAGAGCTAATCATAAACTCTATAATGTAATCATTACCAGAACTACGCTTATATTAAAAGTCTGCCTTTCATTCCCTTGACTGGGTAACTTTCTTAGAAGATAGTGGGAATGCTGTAGATATAATATAGCTTGGTTCCAACAAAACATTTGATAAACCACCTTGTAATATTCTGATTAGCAAGCTAGATAAATATGTTCTGGATGGCAATTAAATGGATACATAACTTGAAAAAGTGCACCTCAATTACTTTGGCCATGTCATGCAGGGGAATTCACTGGAGATAGCAATTGTGTTTGGAAGAGTTAGCGGTAAAAGGAAATCAGACTGTCAAAGAACACAATAGCTGGCTACCATCAAAGCTAACACCAGCCAGAACATCGAACAACTCAAAAGAAGTAGTGCAAGATTGGAAGATGTGGAGAGACTTGGCCCAAAGAATTGCCAAGAGTCAGACACAGCTGAATGGATACCACCATCACCACCATCATCAAATTGAAAATCATAAGTGTGTGCATTAATGGTTCATCATCATACTGGTTTAGGTATCAAGTGAGTGCTACCAAGTTCAGTCCTAAGATAACAACATTTTTATTAATAACCTCTGACAGTTGCCTTTCCTAATCTTAGCTGGAGAGAGGGTGGAAACTAGGACTGACATGAGAACTTGTGAACAAATTATTCATAATACAATGCAAAAACTAATATATAAGATGAACAAATTTGAAGTCAGAAGAGTTAAAATCTCATAATTTTTTTAAGCTGTATAAAATAAATCTTATGGGCTTTTTCACAGAAAAAAATATATTATCAGTCTGCTCAAAATAATTTAAAAGTAAATATAAGAGTTTTAATTAAATATTTATTTTTACATTTACCTTTCTTCAAAAAGTCAGATTAGGAGTTTAACCTGTTTTTCAAAGCACCTCAGGGCAGGACAAGAAGTAACAGAAGTAACAGGTGGAAGATCATTAAAGAGAGATCCAATTTAGAACTACGGAAACATTTCTGACAGTATGAACAATTAATCACTGGAATGGTTTGCCTCCAGATATCATAGATGCTTCATCACCTGAGTTTTTCAAGAGGAGATTGAACAATTCATCTGGAACAGTATAAAGTCTGCTGCTTGAGTAGGGGATTGGACTAGAAGATCTCCAAGGTCCTTCCAATCTTATTATTCAATCTTATTAAATGTTTAAATGAGAAAAGAAAACAACAATAACAAAGAAGTGGCTTCTGAATTTCTTTACAACATAAGTGTAAGTACAATTATGAATTTATTTCTTCCTGTAAAATTATAGCATGGCTCTTTTCTTTCCATAATCTATCCTATCTTGTCAATTTTTCTTCTGAGATAAGCAATCTGATATTCTGAGATCCACCAATGAAGAATGCTGTCTTAGAAAAATTATTCTTAGAAATTTAAAGCAATTCACACAAGGAAAACATCATTTTTACAAATTTCCATTGATGTATTAGCACCTATCAGAAGTATTTGAGACTTACTCCAATTAATAGAGCAATCAGATAAATTTCCAAGCTCTTGCACAGTATCAGTCAATTTTGATACAGAAAAATGTAATTATCAACTACTACCTACTTGTGTTGAACTCTAATGGCTGTTATGTCCCAAATGTCTTCCATTTGTCTAACAATGAGCCAATGATTTCAATATCAAATTATAAACTCATGATAGGTTCCACAAGATATTTTGATAAATGAAAATCCCACTTGTAATCATCTTAGCAGAAGACGTAGAATACCACATTTTTGTCCCATTCATTAATGAGGAAGAAATCAAGATTTAAATTAAAAACTTTCTAAAAACCTTTACTATATCAAAGGCCTTTTCCACTTCAATGCAAACATCACTTTTGATTATTTCAATTTTGTGATTATAAAGCTAGAATGTTAACTAGTACTATTATTTGATATTGTCCAGCCTTTTATAAAACCACATTGTGCAGGATGGAAAATCAAAGTTAGTATCATCTGTAATCTGCATACTATGGTTCTCATTAATATTTTTGCATCAATATTTAACAAGGAAATGGCAGGATAGTTTATGGAATATTTCCAGGCTTCAAAATGTTAGTTATATAAGCTTTCCTGAAGGAGGTTAAAATGGCATAATTAAAATATCAGTACAAAGAAAATATAAACCTTATTCCACTTCATGGAATAACATGCACACCAGAAGTTTTTCCTGCTTTAAAGGATTTAATGGTATCAATAAGAAATAAATGGGAAGCTTGATCAGGCATAATCTTAGAATTATATTCAAATCAAGCAATTTCTTCCTCAGTTACATTTGTTTTTTTAAATGTTAATTTACTAAAACTGAACACACCATCTTGTACCTGATGGATGTCTGGAATACAGAAACCCTCAGAAGATTGGGTGAGATTGCTGCCACAATTTCTCTGTCCAATATCAATTCTAAGTGACTTCCTGCTTTATTGAAGAGCATAGAAAGAGGAAGCAATTGAATATACTCTTAAAATGAAGATGACAGCAAACTAGAAAGGAATAAGACTGAGCACTGGTAAGAGTCAATTTTTGAGACTACATGTCAGCCAGATCTCCAGCATGGGTTTTCCCTTTGATGCTTGCTTGCTATTGGCTTCCATAGTAATGGGGGGGGGGGAGGAGGGCATGGCATTGGGGTTTGGGAAGTGTGCTGGTGCGATGAAGGGCCAGGTGAACTAAAAGGGAGGTTTGCTGTCCAGAATTACTGCACTGCTGAATGGAGTTGTTTACATCTAGTCAAGGCCAACCGTCCTAGAACTTGAAATGGATGAAAACACCTGAAGATGTGCCCCACATGACACTATGCGGGACGTGGATTGGACATTCAGCTTGGTTCCTAGGGGGAGGGATTTGGGGAAACTTTCAATATGTAACTTTTACGCCTTTTGACTCAGACCTTGCTTTTCGCTGCTATCATTTCAAACTCAGTAAAAGTACCTCTTCTCTACTTCAATGGAGTTGGGGGTTTTCTTTCTTGGGTTTTGAATGGAGGCAGGCCTGACACTACACAGTGTTGATAAGTGAAATGAAGCATCATTTCTTCTCCAAGTTAATTGTATCTGTGGAATCTCACAGCAAAGTTATTCAGAATTACTCACACCCTTTTGGAGAAGATAAGGGCCTACAATCTGATCAGCTGGTTTTGTATGCTTCTTAGAAGATAAAGCACATTTCCTACAGGTTAGATGTCAGAATTTAGTGAGTTAGGTTCAGTTTTATTATTCTTTTGTATCTATTTATTTAATGTCACCCAATTTCAAATGAGTCTGGGTAGTTTACAATTTTTTAAAACCAGAAAAATAATAATAAGAACGCAAAACAGATTATAAATGTACCCAAGGAAATGGATAGGGTTCTTTGTGGCATGAGTTCTGTATCTGTGGCCTGGATCCATGCCCTCCATGGCCACCATGTTGTGATTTGTGGATCAAGAAAATACCTATTTGAGGGAGAGAGTAAGGCCACCTGATTTAAAATAGGTAGTTATGTGCCTCCTTTTAAAGAAGGTCTCTCTGGGCTTCTAGCACTGTTGATCATTTCCATCTTTTTGCTCTCTCTTCAATCCTCCTTTTTTGGAGAAAGTGAGGGAAAAATGTTGGCAGCTCTGCTTCAAATAATGTTAGAATCTTAGTGGCAACCTGCTGGTACAATTTTTGGCCAACTCAAGGATGGGTGGAGACCATTTCAACACAGCAGTAGGGAAAAGCCTCTAGTATACAGTGTATTATGGACCAGGTAGCAATACAAAAGACAGATTTAGGAGGAGATATGTGATAGTTCCCTGTCTAGATTGGAAATATCTAGAGGTCTTACAGCTCTCAAATAGGATTGGTGACATTTCTTCAAAAGAAATATATAAACAGAATTATAAACTGTATGCATTATATTATACTAGCTGGACACCCATGCTTCACTATGAAACTATGTGATCAGGCATGATAAATTAACACTTAAAGCCTGGAACTTAATGTAGAATGTGTTACTCTGTAGCATCAGAGTGTGTTAATGTAAGGCAACTGGCAGTTGGAAAAGAAGGGGAGGGGAGTAGAATGTCCCACCCGGCAGGCCGGATAAATCACATGCTGGCCACGCCCATGCCTGGTTTAGCAAAGGGGTAGCATCAGAATGTGTTAAGTTAAGGCAACTGGCAATTGGAACAGAGTTCTTTTCAGGTGGGGAGGTGGAGTAGAACGTCTAACTCCTTAGCATCAGAGCGTGTGAATATAATACTGTATATGAAATACTAATGATATGATGGTCATTTTGGAAAATCCTTTCTTAGCGACCACCTAGAAGCCAAGAGGAACAGACGTGCCAAATTTCAAGTTTGTAGGCTTCACCGTTCTGGAGATTTCATGATGAGTGAGTGGTATTTAGCTTTTATATAGATAGATAATGAAGCCTTTTTATTAATTTTATTTTATTAATTTGATTTCTATGCCGCCCTTCTCCTGAAGGATTCAGGGCGGTTTACAATCGAGGTAGTTATAAACAGCATAAGAGACATATATAAGACATACATAATAACGCAGACAACCTCCAATTTAAAAAGGGGCAAACAATAGAATATTAAAAATTAGCAATTTAAAACAATTTAAAAATGGTCAGCCGTAGCCCACTTGGTGGAACAACCATGTCTTCAGGTCATGGCGGAAGGAGTGGAGGTCGGGGGCAGTCCGAAGTTCCATGGGTAAATCATTCCAGAGGGTCGGCGCTCCCACAGAAAAAGCTCTCCCCCTGGGGATCACAAGCCGACATTGTCTGGCTGATGGTACCCTGAGGAGGCCAACTCTATGAGAGCTCACTGGGCACTGGGAGGACGTTTGTGGCAGGAGGTGGTCCTGCAAGTACCCCGGGCCTAAGCCATGTAGGGCTTTATAGGTCAAAAGCAGCACCTTGAAGCGCACACCGAGGGCCACAGGAAGCCAGTGCAGCTCACGCAGCAGTGGTGTAACATGGGAGTAGCGAGGTACCCCCATAGCCACCCGCACGGCTGCATTCTGGACCAACTGGAGCCTCCAAGTGCACCTTAAGGGCAGCCCCATGTAGAGGGCATTGCAATAGTCCAGCATGGATGTGACAAGGGCATGAGTGACCGTGGATAAGGCATCTTGGTCCAGGAAAGGGCGCAACTGGTACACCAGGCGAACCTGTGCAAAGGCCCCCATGGTCATGGCCATCAGATGATCCTCCAAGGACAGCTGTGAATCCAGGAAGACACCCAAGTTGTGAGCCCTTTCCGAGGGGGCCAAAGCCTCCCCCCATCAAAAGAGATGGGATCTCTTGGACTCGAGATGATGAAATACACAGCCACTCGGTCTTGGAGGGATTGAGCATGAGCCTGTTTCTCCCCATCCAGACCCGCACCACTTCCAGGCACTGGGACATCACGGCAAGGGCATCATTGGGTTGGTCAGGGATGGAGATGTAAAGCTGGGTGTCATCAGCATACTGATGATACCTCACCCCAAAACCGTGAACGATCTCACCAGCGGCTTCATATAGATGTTAAATAGGAGGGGGGAAAGAACCGACCCCTGAGACATCCCACAAGTGAGAGGCCTTGAGGACGATCTCTGTCCCCCACCAACACAAACTGTGAATGGCCCGAGAGGTAGGAGGAAAACCACTGAAGAACTGTGCCTCCCACCCCCAATCCCTGGAGCCGTCGCAGCAGGATACCATGGTCAATGGTATCAAAAGCTGCCAAGAGGTCAAATAGGACCAGGACAGAGGAATAACTCCTGTCCTGGGCCCACCAGAGATCATTGACCAGAGTGACCAATGCAGTTTCCATACTGTGACTGGACCTGAAACCAGATTGGTACGGTCCAGATAGTCCGCTTCCTCCAGGAATTGCGGAAGCTGACGTGCCACCACGGTCTCAACAACCTTCGCTACAAAGTGAAGGTTGGAGACAGGACGATAGTTGTTCAACGAGACTGGGTCCAGACTTTGCTTCTTGAGGAGGGGTTTTACCATCACCTCCTTCAATGAGGCGGGGAAGACTTTCTCTCTCAAAGAAGTGTTGATAATTGCCTGGAGCCAGTCTCCTGTCACCTCCTGAGCTGCCAAAACCAGCCAGGAGGGACATGGGTCCAATAAACATGTGGTGGCACTCAGCTTACTCATAATCCTGTCCACATCATCCAGGGAAATAGGGTCAAACTCAGTCTAGATGTCATCACCAAGACCTACCTCCGTCACCTTGCCGGACTCTGCCCAGTCAGAGTTCAAGCCAGTCCGGATCTGAGCAATTTTATCCTGCAGAAATTGCACAAAATCCTCAGCTCTGCCCTGTAAGGGGTCCTCCCTCATTCTCTGATTAAGCAGAGAGCGGTTCACTCTAAACAGGGCTGCTGTGGTGTTATCTGCAGACGTGATGAGAGCGGCTAAATATGTATGTTTTGCTGCTTCCATTGCCACTAAATAAGTCCTAATATAGGATCTTAGATGTGTTCGGTCAGACTCGGATCGGGTGGATCTCCAACCGTCCTCTAGGCGTCTTTTCTGACTCTTCATCTCCTGCAGCTCCATGGTAAAGCATGGGGCCAATCGGGATCTGCGTCGGGTCAGAGGCCGCAAAGGCACGACTCGGTCCAAGGTACTGGCCACGGCCTGTTCCCAGGCCTCGGCCGAGTTGTGGGTTAGGGAGGCAGGAGGCGTCCCAAGCTCTGTCTGGAACCTCTCCGGGTCCATCAGGCACCTGGGGTGAAACCATCTCACCGGTTCCACCTCCCAGCGGCAGGAGGTAGTGGATGGAAAGTCTAGCCTGAACAGGAAATGATTGGACCATGACTGGGGATGGATAGATAATTCCCCCCTACCCTGATCATTCATCCACTGTCCAGAGACAAAAATAAGGTCGAATGTGTGCCCTCACTGGGTCCTGAACAACCTGAGTCAGGTCCATGGCCGTCATGGAGGCCATGAACTCCTGAGCTAACTCTGATGTCTCACTGATAGAAGGCAGGTTGAAGTCCCCCAGGACCATAAGTCTTGGGAGCTCAACCGCCACTTCAGCTAAGACATCAAGCAGCACAGGCAGGGCTGATGACATGCAGCTGGAAGACAGGTACGCCATCAACAAACCTGACTGTACTCCAGGATCCCATTTCAGGAGGATTTTACATTCTAGATAAATATAATAACTGGTGCTTCTTTCTAGCACTTTGTAAAGAGAGATATTTAGATTGGGAAAAAACTTGGGGACGGATAAATATTTTGCTTTAAAAAAGTTAAGGACAGATTCGCCACATCCTGCTTATAATTTGGTCCAATTGAGATGTTAGAGACATACTTCCATACAGAAGAATATGTTCTCTACTTGCAAATTGGCAAAACTAGGTGTTTTCAATCAATTTATTTATGACTAATGATAATAAATCATAACAATAGCTACTGGCATAATATATACTAAGTGCAGACATGATATTTTATATTTATGCATTTGGGATTTAAATGCCATTTTTATATTTAGTTTGGATCTTACTCAATTTTACTGTCAGTTTTAACTTTTTAAATTATTGTTTGCTTTTGTTGGTTCTGGTATTTTTATGCTAGCTTTCCAGAACTATTGAACAGAGTGGGATATAAATGTTGTAATGAATTTATTTGATGAATAGAATAACAGAATAATAATAGAATAATAGAGTTGGAAGGGACCTTGGAGGTCTTCTAGTCCAATCCTCTGCTCAAGCAGGAAACCCTATACAATTTAAAGCAAATAATTGTCCAATCTCTTCTTAAAAATCTCCAGGGATGAAGCACTTATAACTTCTAAAGACAAGTCATTCCACTGATTCTTCTTCCTAGCATTACTCCCACACTATGGCAGAGTCCACTTGTCATCTCCATTTGAGTCGATCCAGGGTGTTTTCAGGGGCAACGCCTATGTCCTTCATGTCCTCCTTGATGTGATTCATCCACCTTTTCTTGGGTCTGCCAGGGGTCTCTGGCTGCCAGGGACCAGACACAAAGCTGTCATTGCCCCATCAGAGTCTGAATCTGCGGGGGAAGACAAGCTGCAACTGGAGCTGACAGAGATCAAGGGGCGGCTTTGTTGGCTTCAGAGGAAAGTGGGGAGGAGCAAGGCCAGTCAGGTCTTTCAGGATTAGGACAGCTTGTAGGCAGGGAGGAACGGGAGCAGGATGACCAAGAGAGGCTAAGCAGTGAACATGAGAGAGGACTATCTCCTCCTGATCCTCAAGCACAGAAAGTGGAGAGAAGGCGAGAACAGTGCAGACTGAGCTGGCTACTTGGGAGGAGAGCGCCCCACCCCTCTTCACAAGGCACTTAGACTTGAGGAGTAACAAATGCTGAATTTCTGGAGTGTTGAGTGCCAATGTTTGAACTTTCCTGGATTCCTTGCATTCTTTCTGGATTTCTGGATTATTTGCCATGCTCCCTTGCTTCCTGGACTCTTCAACTTTCCCTGCTGTATTTCTTGCTGTGCAGCCATGGTGTTCACAGCGTTGGGATGGACTATTTGCAGCCAGAGGCTGCTTGAGTGTGCAGGTGTGTGTGTCATCACTTTGCTCTGGAACTTGCCAGAAATGTGGGAGCGTTTGGGGAAATTTGGAGCAATAAAGGGGTGATTTGAACTGCCAGCTGCCTCTGTTATCTCTGTGCCATGTCCCGGATCATCACAGCCACCAACTCTTCTTTACCACACACAATATGTCCATACCATCTAAGTCTTCCTTCCCACATTTGTGCTACGATTAGCATGTCTCTCAGTCAACAGTCGAGGTCAAATGTCATTCATAGTGTGGTCAAATTGCATTAGTCCAAGGCACCATTGGCACATTCACATTTCCACCGCATGTATGGCATGCTCATACTTTGCCATCACTGGCCAGCACTCTGATCCATAGAGGGAAACTGGGCAAGTTATTCCACTCATTAATGGTTCTAATTATCAAGAAATTGATCCTTATTTCTAGGTTGGTTCTCTCCTTGATTAGTTTCCATCATTGCTTCTTATCTTGCCTTCTGGTGCCTTGAAAAATAGGTTGACTCCCTCTTCTTTATGGCAGCCCCTCAAATATTGGAATACTGCTATCATGTCACCCCTTATCCTTCTTTTCATTAAACTAGATATACTCAGTTCCTGCAACTGTTCCTCATGTGTTTCAGCTTTCAGTCTCCTAATCATATTTGTTGCTCTTTTCTGTACTCTTTCTTGAGTCTCAACATCTTTTTGGTATTGTGGCAACCAAAACTGGATGCAATATTCCAGGTATGGTCTTACAAAGGCATTATAGAGTGGTATTAACAATTCATGTGATCTTGAGTCTATTATATTTAATTAATAAAATGAATAGAAATATAATATAATAATAATAATAATAATAATAATAATAATAAATGAATTAAAGGCATAACAATAAATAATAATTTGAACAATGATATATAGCAAGCTCACATTTAATTTAAGCATATACACAAATACCAGTTTTAAAACTGTTGGAGGCAGCTCCAAATTTGTACATTAAGATAATTCATTTTTCTTGATTTCCACTTATGCTATTTGTGACAAATGGAATTGTAAAATTGTTGGTTTCATCTTCATAGTTTTTGTTGTAGCAAGGAGATTATTCTTGAAAGCTTTGGATCAATCATCACTACTATCATGTTTTAAACCAATTCAACCCGAGGGATTAGAGAAAGCAATATTACAAAGAATGATACAAATTGTACAGAGTAAAATAAACTTATTATGCCGTGACATGAAAACTACCCAAATACTCTACCCACAGTAACGATTAAAAATTGCCTTGAAGCATAAGAAAAATGTGATTTCTGGAAGGAAGAGATTCCACAGGTTTGAAGCAATACTCTCAGTGCACAGATCTTTTTTTCCCCTTTTTTAAGAACCAACTTTATTACGTTTCAGAGAAAGATTAAAAAAAACCCAGAAAAGATTAAAAAGAACTGGAGATCAAAGGAGGAAAATGTGAAAAAGTGACCAAAAAGTAAGAAATTTGGCTCTACTTTCTTCAGTACAGGTACAAATATATAATAAAATAACCTTTGACTCTAAATTAAAGCAAAAATATTATCTAAACAATATATGAATTTAACAATACAAACTCTAAAACTATATAGCAAAGTAACCACTTATTCTAAGTGTAAACCTTAAAAATGTACAATATCTAGTTATTAAGTGTAGTAATAATGTACCATAATTCTATAATCATAACAAATCTAAAACCAAAACCAAAAATAGAGATGAACTTTTATCTTTCATCAAAGTAGTCAATTTTGCAATCTCTGCCAGTTCTATTAATTTCAAATCCATTCTTCATTTGTGGGAATTTGTGTATCCTTGCAGCTCTGTGCATATAAAAATCTCGCCATCATTGTCACATATAGAAGCAAAGTCCCTTTCAATCCGCTTATCCATGCTATTTAAAAGAAAAAGTTGTGGTTTCAATTTTACAGCCATTTTTAATATTTTCTGAATCAAGTCACATATTTGATCCCAATATCTCTTGGCAAACTTACAGGTTCACTGAAGATGATAAAAGGTACCTTCACATTGATTACATTTTCAGCACTGTTTGATATTCGGTCTGCCCCTGATCTCCGCTCCTTCCGCCGGGACCTAAAAACATGGCTCTTTGAACTGCTTGACTGATGGGACTGGGGTTTCTCTTTATTTCTTTTATTTCTCTTTATTCTTCTTAATTTTTATTTTTTGTTAATTTATTTATTTTTAATTTCTAATTTTATATTTTGTATGTTTTTCTTTTCTGTTTTTTAACCTGTGTGAGCCGCCCTGAGTCTTTCGGGAGAGGGGCGGCATATAAATTCAAATAAATAAATAATAAAAAAGCTGTTTACAGAGTCAGCATATTGCCCCCAACAATCTGGGTCCTCATTTTACCAGCCTCAGAAGGATGGAAGGCTGAGTCAACCTTGAGCGGATCAGGATTGAATTTCTGGAGTGAGGAGTTAGCCTGCAGTATTGTATTCTAACCACTACGCCACCATGGCTCTTAATTGATGCTACAATATTGTACATATCCAGAAATAATGGCTTAATTCAGTAACCAGAGCCAGCATACTTGTTCATACTTCCCTAAATATTAATGTCATGAGATGGGCAAATCTCATTATCAAGACACCTCCTAGCGTAAATATCCCATCTTGTTCACTGCGGATACAACAGGATTATCTCTTTGAATACTTGAGTGACATAGTAAATAGATTACACTTTACTAAATTTACTGAATAAACCATTACTGGTTGAATCATACATGCTAAACCATTAATTATATAGTTTATAGACCACAACTGCTGATCCATAAAACTAAGCTGAAACAGAACAAGACATTTTATGAGTTATTGATTCTGTACATCAAGCCAACATGAGGGCAGATTCCCTCCCTTCACTGTGATTTGGAACTGTTCAAGAGATCAAGAGATCTGCTTCCTTCCTGGAGTAATACGGAGGACCACAGGAAGCTTTTCTCCCAGCTCACCTGCTTGGTTTAGGAATTTCTGCTGCACCTGAGCACATCGCAGCTCCTCATTAGCCTCCCGAAGGGCCTCCCGCTCTTCAATCAGTCTCTGTGGAAATATTCTTAACATCATACTCCCTTCAAAACTATTTAAACACCAGCCCCCTAATTAATTCTTGAAGAAGCCATGGAACCAGCCTGGCAAGGCACCTCTTCCCTCCAGATTTCTCTATCCTTGCCACCCTGCCAAGGGGAGGAATACCCAGCCTGAATACCAACACTGCATTACCTCCTTTTCTTTTACCAGTGCCTCAAATTTCTCCTTCAGATTCTTATATTCAAACTGCCATTTCTCTGCCTTCAAGGCTTCCTCTCCATGTTTGCTGTGGAGCTCTTGCACCTGAGTAGGAGAAGAATAGAGATCTGCTTGGGGTCTCTTCTGTTTTCTCCTTTCTTTTCCATTTTGCAGAGATCAGCCTGTTCTTCCCAAACATATGTCTGCGTTAAATGCTTCCATACCCCAAAAATTAAACTGATTATAAAGCTGCAATTGTGATAACTGTTCTGTCCCCAAAACAGTAGCAAAGATACAGTTAAAGGCCCAGCACAGATACAGTAATTGGTTTAGTTCTAGTCAAATGACTTCTCAGCAAAACAAAAACAAAAAACCATTTTCGCTTCTCAGCAGCCCTGCCATATCAGCTTGCTGGCCTTACCAATACAAGGCTTCCAGCTGATCAAACAGGACCTTCTTCCACCATACCTGTCTTTTATGTGCTTCTAGCTGTGCACGCACAGCATTGGCCCGCCGCAGCTCTTCCTCCAGCTCACAGGTGCGCTGCATGTAAACGGTGTTTCGCTCTTCTAGCAGACGGACCTGTCGACGTAGGTCTCCCAGGTCTTCCAGTTTCTTTTTGTAAGAATCTACCATGGCCTCCAGCCGTCCCACCCTATCTGACGAATGCCTGTAGCAAAAAAAAAAAAAAAAAAGGCAGCGTAACACTTTTCACATATTTTAATATCAAATCAGTTTCAGTTCTCATGTAACTGCCTGCTTTTTATCCAGAAAAATAACTCTCTTGGCTATTGAAAGCATCAGGGGAAAGCAATGATATTGCTGCACAAGCTCAGTATGTACCACAGACTGAAACAATAAGAAACAATTGTCTCATTCATATTATTCCTAATGTTTCTATGTTCTGGTTCCCAATTTGGCTTTTAGGTTGAAAGGGCATCCAAACAATGCATTATAGGCATAGGAATCAAAGCCTGAATGGATCAAAAGTCAGCATTTAACAAGAATGTATTTTATATTCAATCTCTGAAAAACCAATTTCTATGCTGTATTTTAAGAATTAAAGGAAAAATTTCTACACAAGTTCATCTGAAAACCTAGCTTAAAAAAAACCACTTTGCTTCTAGAATTTGGAACACAAGATTTGGCAACAGATATTTTATGGCATACTTTGTGCCGAATTAAAATTCAAACATAGGAGAAGGGAGCCTAGAAAAGTATACAGCCACAATGAATGCTGATAGAAATATATTAACAGGTCAGCCCAAGCTGAATTCTATACAAGAAGCTTATTCTATATTCCCATATGCAATTCCTTAAAATTCAAGTTACAGCTAATTCAAACTGCTATCATATATTCCAGAGCTTCAAGTGCCATTGTCAGTTTGAGGGCACATAGGTCACAAAGCATCTGGATTTTTGTTTGCAATACATTTCTTGCACAATTCCAAAACGCCTTTTAAATTAGCAAGCTGTTTCTTATTTTCCCAAATCCAAAAATTCTAGAAATATGTAGCACCCAATACACACATGCAAGTTTGACCCACCCCAGAGCATAGCTTGTTTCCCAAACCACAAATACACCCACAGAAGTTATATTTTGCTATCTTATAGCCAAGGTATCAAAAGACTCACCGAAGTACATCCATTTCATCTTTGAGGGATTGTGCTTCCTCTGCCAGGCTAGTCAGCTCTTCGTTACGGTGCTGCAGCTCCTGCACCTCCTTCTCCAGATCTTCGCAACGAACCCGAAAGTCATCTCTACCATTTTCCAACCTGGCCCAAAGACACCTAGTTAAACAAACCTAGTTTCCTGGGCCTGAGTGGTTTAGCAGAGAGTACCAATTCCCTTTCCCACCCATCCCTCCCCACAAGTACCTGCCCTACCGGAAGTTCTCCTCTTGTAGCTGTTCTATCTGTGACTGAAGCAAAAGCAACTTCTTGCCAGTGAGTCCAGCTGCATCTGACTCCAGAGAGCACTTTTGCTCCCGAAGGGTCTTGTTCTCCAGCACCAGTAAGTTTTTTTCCTCCATTAAAATGGAGATCTAAAGGTAGAGAAGAGAGCAAGTGTCAACCAACTTGGAACAATGAGACCTCAAAGGTCTAATACTGTGGCCATCAAAGTTTACAGCTAAACTCCAAGGGGACTTAAAGCCCTCAAAGTCTGAGCCGTTCAAGCTCTTTCTATAAGGGAAACTAGAAAAAAAAGAGGCAGGCGAGGTTTGCTATAACCTCTCTGCCCAGGCTCAAAAATGGAAAAGCCAAACTTCTCCTTAGTCACACCCCTACATGAAGCTATAGATAGTTACTTGCTTCTGCATTCTTGGATTGTGTGCACTGGGAAAGTCTGCAGCTGGTAATAAAACAGGATCAAAAGACAACTGTGCTATGCACAAGATCTCCTGTCACAAATGCCCAAAAAACCCCCACAATTCCTCTTGCACCACTTTCTGGGTAGAATTCTATTATTCGCGCTAAAACTTCTAGATTGTAAGCAATAGTACCAGGCAGGCAAGAAGAGCTGTTTTCTCCTTCTGAAAATCTAGTGACATCTTGTTAAAAAGTCATGTTTCCTTTGTCTAAGCAACAGCTGTTATGAAACCTAGCCATTTACCTGTGATAACAATCTTTGGCTTTTACAAAGATTAAATACTACTGACTGAAGAGGCTGCAATCGTTACTTCCCCTCAACTGAAGTATGTCAAGAATCTTTAGAGGCAAGTTTGAAGCTTAAAGAAATAATTGTGTGGTCAAAACTAAATTGTTATGAGGTCAGAAACATCTACTCTGCCACACACACCCTAGATTCTGTATGCCTCCCAAGCCAATCCCAAGCAGCTGTTAACAGGTCAGCATTGTACATGCTCATGCAAGGAGGTTAGGCAGGCCCACCAGGCATGGGGCTTTGCTTTTGGATAAGCATTTAAATTATCATAAGCAAGAGCTTGGGGAAAGGGAGGGCACTTACCTTCTGGAAAGGGACTGCATCCCCAGGGGCACTTTAGCACCTTGGAGGAGTAAAGTGGGAGGGGGTTTAAGGGAGAGAGATCAACCTACCCTTTTTTCAGATCCCTCACCACCCATTACTATGCTCCATGATTGCATAATTCAAATAACTTCTCAATTACAGCAGGTGTTACGGTGTAGTTCTATAGAAGATGAACTTATTTCTGTTCTTGGATGAGTGCAAGAGGTACAGTCGGTGGTCACAGACTGTGCTGGGCCATAACATAGTTTGTTTTTATAAACCCAATCATTCTGGATTATATAGGAATAGCAGACACATATACTGCCCCATAGTACTTTGCAGCACCCTCTGGGTGATTTAGAGTCAGAATATTGCCCTCAACAAGATGGTTCCTAATTTTACCAACCTTGGAAGGATGGGAGGCTGAGTCAACCTTGAGCCGATTAGGACTGAACTCCTGGCTGTGGGGCTGTGCTCTAACTACTGTGCTATCACGGCTCTTACCATTATCTATGGCAGTGTTTCTCAACCTTGACCATTTTAAGATGTGTGGACTCCAACTCCTAGAATTCCCCAGTCAGCTCTGCTGGCTGGGGAATTCTGGTAGTTGAAGTCCACACATCTTCCAGCAGCCAAGGTTG
>JANHFM010007119.1:490799-506163 GCA_032468115.1 Grayia smithii
GAATTAGAAAGGATTTTATTAATATTGTTGTTTTTATATGTAATCTGTTCCGGGAAGTCTTTGTAAAAACCAAAAAAAATTTATAAAACTTTTTTAATAAAAAAAATAAATAAAAAATTTTGGGCTCAATTGTTGCTGTAAATTGAGAACTACCTGTATACATTTTTAATTGTAAGCTGCCCTGTGTCATTGATAGGGATTGGCAGATATAGAAATTGATTGATTGATTGATTGATTGAATGAATGAATGAATGAAAATAAAATGATCTCTGTAAATATGTATATTTAATCAAAATGCACAAACTGATATTCCTGCTTGCTTTTTATTATACATTTCAAATGATGGCTTTAAAAAAATAACTTCATCAACCTTAATATTTGTATTTGTTTATTGATCAAATTTATATAGTTGCCCATCTCACTGAAGGTAATTCTGGGCAGCACACTTTTGAGTTGCTTGAAAACTTCATCATGGTACTCTACATGAAATTATGGGAGCAATCATATTTTTGTATGCTACAGAACTAGATAAATGACCTAAATTATGACAAATTCTGTAAGCCTAATCAGTAGATAACATTATTGCTTTGCAAAAGAAAGAAATGTGTTCTGCTTTACAAAGCTCATTTGGATATATTAACTTTTATTTCTAAGTTGCTTCAGTGCATCATTGCAATAGAGTTATTTTGTATATTCTTCCTCTCTCCTTCCCTCCCTTTCTCTCCCTCCCCCTCCCCCATTATACAAGGTTGGGTACCTTTTAGATGCTTGCCATAGAAGAGAGTGTTCCCTGCCACACCCTGCCGCACCTTAACCTTCACCCTCTTGCCTGATGCCTGGGTTAAGCAGGCAAACAAAGGTAACGATTAAATGGCAACGCCAGGGTCTGGTACTTCCTGCTGTGGTACTAGGGAAGAGAACAAAATCTAAGGCTGACTCTTGTTCTAGCCTGATAGAGCCTACAGTGTTGTCTATCTGGAACACTTCTTTCATCACTTATGATTTATGCATTTTTGCAATAGGATCTGTGAGGTTGCTTCCCCTTTCTTTCAAAACTGCCCCCATGCTATTTAGTTCCACACATTTTACAGTATGTTCTAGCATTTCAATAGTTCTGCATATATTTAAACTGTCACTTCAAAAAGAATTCCTGTGGACAGGAGTAGGGTTATCTCAACATAAGCAAATTGCTTTTAGGCCATGGCACAGTATTATTTTTCTGCATAGGGCTTCATTCTTATGGGTGTAATCTGTTGAAAGCTCTGTAAAAGAAATGGGTGTAACCAGAGTCCAGGTAGGTGGATTCATCTTTTCTCTTCCTGTCCTTTCCCTTTCTTGCTCTCTCCCATTTGCTAATACATTAGTTCTTTGTCCCAAAAGAAATTTGTATGCCTGACATTAACTTTAGGCTTCTTTCTTTTTGTGTTTGGGAGATTTAAATTCTATGTGAGTCAAAAATTGCCAGTGCTTTAGTCACAAATGTTTGCCCTATACTAAATATATTCTGATTTTGCCAGAGAAATTTGGGATATATATGTTTAATGAGTTTTTAATTCACCACTGAATAATAATTACTGATCCTTTTATATCATGGGGAGGGATGAAGTTCATTGAAGAAAGTTTGATCCTCATCACCTCTATGTTTAAAAAATCAAGTCAAAATTTGCTTGAGTTAAAATCTATTCCTGGAGATTACACACATACCCCTTAAGAGTTTTCTTGATAACAATATAGAAGTTGTTTCCTTCTTAACAACAGTACATACTGTAAGTGGCTTATCCTTTCTGGATGCTTTTTCTAATTTTCTGGCAAGACAGAGCTATCTAATTTCTTGATCAACTAATAATGAGATCTGACCCTGCTTTTTAAAATTATTATTAGCCACTCATTTTTTTGTAACCCAGCAGACATAATTTTGGAAGGAGTGATTGATTTGATTTTGTGTAAACTTATATTTGTGAAATTGGTGGTAGCACCGAAACTCCCTATCTTTCTGAGACCTCTTTTTTATTGTCTTTATTCTTCCAAGCATCAGGGTCTTCTCCAGTATCTGTTGCCTTCTTTATGTGTCCAAAATACTTAAGCATTAGGTTCATTATTAATGCTTCCAGAAATCTGGTTTTACTTCATCTAGTTTTGGATGACTTTTCTTTGTGGTCCATGGTTGTTCCCAACAATTTTCTCCACAATCATAATTCAAAGGCATCAGTTTTTCCTTGTTCTTTTCACATGATCCAGATTTCACAGGTAACCTTGATAATAGATACTTTATTATTGGTTTGTTGTTTCTGCACTTTAATATTTTGTCTGAATCTGTCAGTCTTTCTATTTATAGTGCTGTTTTAAAAAACATAGTCCTATACTGTAGCTTTCATTTTCTTCTTGCTACTGAACCATGTATCCATATTGACAAGGATACTTGTCCACATGGATACATATTCTGTCATCTTTGTATCTGAAGATGTTGAGTCCAATTTATTCTGTTCAAGTATATTTTAATCATACTCTGTACAAGAATCTTTTTTTTATGATTTTCTTTCTTACAACGAGAAGAGAGGTAGGGCACAAAGATCAGTTTTTGTGTCAGAGACCAAAGTAGTTGCTTTCTACCAAAGTATCAATAATCAGGGACCTTTTAAATGTTTGACTCATTAAGATGCAATCATTTGGACAGAGAATAAGAAAAGTTTGTTTCAAAGTGCCTGTGTTATTATCTGGGGAAATGCAATAAAATTATGAATGCCGTGTTAGGTATATTCTATATATACCTTTTTATTTACATATATGCATCTAAACTTAATCTCTGAATACTAGAAAGACTACATTTCAGTGTTAATGTTACTTATTTCTTGTTTCATGGTTAATAAAGTTATTGAGGGCAAATGTTATTTATAATTACTAAACTCATTTCCCCCCCTTTTCAGACATCAGATAGACTAGATCTAATATATGATGGCTAGGAGACAGATTTGTTATTATATTAATAGAGAAAATATTTAATATGGAGTTTCCCCAAAATACTTGTTTTTATGTGGCTCTCTGTGTATCGGTATGCATATATACACATACACAGGCATGTGTCTATATATAAAAAGTAAGCATGTTAAAGGCTATGAGAGAGAATATATGTAATACAGATAGTCCTTGATTTATTACTATAATTGAGCCCAAAATTTCTGTGCATAGTGAGACAGTTGCTAAGTGAATTTTGCCCCATTTTACGATCTTTCTTGCCACAGTTAAGTGAGTCATTTCAGTTAAGTTACTAACGTGGTTGGTAAGTGAATCTCGCTTCCCCATTGACTTTATGAGATCGCAAAAGGTGGTCACATGACCCTGAGACACTGCAACCATCCTAAATATAAGTCAGTTGCCAACCGTCTAAATTTTGATCACATGACCATGGGGATGCTGCAACAGCGCGAGTATGAAAAATGGTCATAAGTCACTTTTTTCTGTGCTTATAATTTTGAATGGTCACTAAAGAAATTGTGGACTACGTGTACATAGTTGTGATTAAAAGAAATAGACCATCCTTTGAATATTTAGATATGAGGATTGAGTCTGGCTATTTTGTGTATCTAGCTGTAAGTGACTAGGCTGGATCAGAACGGATACAGGTCTATATTTTAAAGATTCTTGTATGTGTCCACTCCCTCAAAATTCTTGACTGTACGGGTGGAAGTTTTAGCTTAACCCCTTAATTTTTATTCCCTGCTATTGCAAGTAGTTAAGATAACTCTACTAATATCCACTCCTAGCCATTTTCATCTTAATGACCACTTTAGGTATGTATATTTAAAAAAAAGCTTTATGTGTACATTATGATCTTTGGCATATTTTCTTCTTTTCCTTCTCTGGAATCTGAACATGGTATGCAGATCTCTCTAAGTTGTTCATCTGTGTTTATTTTGAATATGGCAGGGTGTAACTTATGTCTGAGCTATGCCTTCAAGTGGTATCTGTCTGTGGTTTCTGATTTCAATGTGTGTATTCGACAGGATTATTTCTACATATTTTTATGACATTTGTACACCCCTGTTTGATTGCATCTCAGAGTATACATTTATTTCTCAGTATGCTGGCTGAACTGTTTGTGTCCAGTTAAAGTTTCATAGAGAAGAGGGAATTTAGCATCAGAGGTTGGATATAACTGTCATTTAAGCCTGTATCTTTATGATGAAAAAATGCTTCCCTGATATTTACTAACCTTGGAAACTCTTGCAATTTTGAAAAATGGGATCAGGTTTCCGGTGCGTAGGGAATGAAATTGAACTGCCTTTGAATATATTAAAAAAACAAACACGCTCAGTACTGATCTGTCTGTCACTTTTCTTCCAAGAAAGGCTGCCTGCCTTAGGAGCGTTATTTTATTTTTGTTCTCTTTATACATAGATCCATAAAGTTGGCTAAGGCTGAAGGAGTGATATGCCAAAGATCACACACAGCCAACTGAAACCTACATAGATAGAAGATACTTAATACCAAACTAATACCTAACCGGCTGCCAACGCACGACCACGACGCTCTCTGGGGAACTGTATTCAAAACAGAAAAGAAAACCGCTCTGCGCCCTTATTACCTCTCGGTTACAATGCCCCGCGCTTGCTTGGAAATAAGCAGCGCTAATTTGCAGTGAGGCTCATTTCCCCCAGCGCAAAGGACGTCATGCGCCACCACTCCCGCGCCTCTGCTTCGTGCGTGCCTTTGCTCACACGGCCGCCGCGGCTGCACCCTTTTTCTTTTTTCTGCTTTCCCTCCCGGTTTCCACGCTCTCCCGCCCATCCCGTTACTCTGACGCGCTGCCTTCCAACCCCCGCCGCCGCCGCCGCCCCGCGGGCTGTTTACTGGAGCACGAGCTGCCGAGCAATGAGCTCAGTTCCCCTTTCGCGTGCGGCTCCGGTGGGCGGAGGCGCTCGGCTCTCCAGCCAATGAGGGCGCCCTTCCGCCAGCACCGCGGGTACCGCCAGAATAAAAGGCGCCGGGAAGCGCACGCTGCAGCCCAGATAATTCACAATTGGCATCGGCGCGCTCGGAGGCTCTCTCCCTTGGCCGGTACGGTACCTGCTCCTTTTGCTTCTCGGGGAGGGCTTGAAGCCGGCACGATCGTCCTGTGGGCTTTGCCTTCTGTGGGGGACAAGCGTGAATCATCCTCGCTTAGCGGAGCTTAGTCAGGGCGGGAGGTTGGAGAAGCCGCCGGAAAGACAAGCTTTTCTTCCCCCCCTTCTGTGTCTGTCTCGCTCTGAAATCTGGAAGTGAAGCTTGGGAGGGAGGCGGAAGCGCGCTCTCCTCGCGTTGGGAGAAGAACTCGATCCACGCCCCAGGCAGGCAGATAGAGAAGGCCTTTCCTGTGAGCCCCGAGCCATCTCGGACGGTCCTAGCCCGGGTATCCACCCCCTCCTCCCAGCGCGCGGCTGATGTGCACGAAGATGGAGCAGCTTTTCTACCCTGATTCCTTTTTCTCCGGCTACAACCAGGACTACAAGGCGCTGAAATCGGGCATGGCTTTGAACCTGTCGGCTGAGCCGTTCCGCGGTCTGAAGTCCCAGCTTCCCCATCACCTCCGCGGTCAAGAAGACAGCCCCGCTGGCTACTTTCCGGGCTCGCTTCAGCAACAATCGGCTGAAGCGGCGAGCTCTTCGCTTAAGCTAGCTGCCCCGGAGTTGGAGCGCCTTATCGTTCAGAACAGCAACGGCGTGATCACCACCACTCCCACGCCGCCGGGACAATACTACTATCCGCGGGGAGCCACCGAAGAGCAGGAAGGCTTCGCTGACGGTTTCGTCAAGGCGCTGGACGATCTCCATAAGATGAACCACATGCCACCCCCCAATGTCTCGATCGGGGCAGCGGTAGCAGCTTCGTCGGCCAGCAGCGGCTACGGTGCCTCCCTTACCCAGGAGCCGCCTCCTATCTACACCAACTTGACCAGCTACAACCCGACCGGCGCCCTGAGTACCACGTCCAGCTTCCCCAGTGCCAACTTGAGCTACATGCCGCAGCCTCACGGCTTAGCTTTGTCCCACCCCGCGCGGGGTTTCAAAGAGGAGCCCCAGACGGTGCCGGATGTGCAAAGCCCGCCCGTGTCTCCCATTAACATGGAAGACCAGGAGCGCATCAAGGTGGAGAGGAAACGGCTTCGCAACCGCCTGGCCGCCACCAAATGCAGGAAGAGGAAGCTGGAGCGCATCGCTCGGCTGGAGGACAAGGTGAAGAGCTTAAAGAACGAGAACGCGGGACTCTCTAACACTGCCAGCGCGCTCCGAGACCAGGTAGCGCAGCTGAAGCAGAAAGTAATGAACCACGTGAACAACGGCTGCCAGCTCCTCTTGACAACCAAGATCCAGCAGTCCTTCTGAGGCGGTGAAGGACCGGGCCGATCGCCGTCATCTCAAAGACTTTTTTCAGCCGTGAGAAAGAGAAATGGACTTGTCACGCAAAAGTTTACACGGAGCCGGAATGACGTTATGCGTCTCAGTACCGAAGTCCGTGTTTCCTAGTTACGTCTGTGACTCAGTCTGGTGGATCCAGAACTTCGATCTGTGCTGTTTTTTTTATAGCTGTCCGTGAGCGTGATTTTCGTATGTGTGTGTATTTAAAAGAAACGCGTTTCTCTCGCTCTCGTGCGGCTGCATCGCTGGATGGTGCAGTGGAACTGGAGGTACTCGAGACGGAGTCCAGAAAACTGGCCTTTTGGTCTCCTTCATGTCAATAGAAAAAGAAATGGACTTAATTTAATTTATAACTGAAAGAAAAAGGACCAGGGCAGAGTTTGCCGGGGAAGTGATGGAATCTCAGCCTCTCTTTCCCCCAGAGGCCATTGCATGGACAAAAGGACCAAGAAGGGGAAGCGAGTTTACTAGCGCTTTTAATACTTGTGATTCCTCCCCCCGCCTTTTGGTTTACCACCCCCCCCTTCCCCATGATTGTATTTGTCTGTTTTGACTTTTTATTAATTATTTAAGTAAAGACATTCGAACTACTTCATCTGTGTGCCTCTTTTCACGTGCCACAATTTACCAACTCGTTTACCTCTTTTGTTGTTGTTTTTTTAAAAGTATTTTGTGAATTTCTGTACAGGCATGGATACGACCTACTTAATCTCGGAAAAACGTAGATAGATGGGGAAGATTTAATTTCTGGAACGCCCTGATGGCAGTACCTGGTCGTTAACCCTTCCGGTGGATGTTTGCTCTTCCTAATGGGCCTGTTAGTATAAACCTAATTAGACCGGCCGTCATGTGCTCGATGGAATTCACCGCGTTTCCTCTTTCCTTTCCTCATCTTCCCCGCATGGTGTCTTCTTCTCTGTGATCTCCCGAATCGGAGCTCTGCCTGCGCTGCGACGCTCTGCTCGATGCCCCCTCTGCCTCGCGTCATTCTCCCGAGGTTTTCGGAGTCGGTTTCCTTTCCCCTCCCAGTTTTTCCTTTTGATGTCAAGCTCTCAGCTTTGGTGCTTAAAAGCTCTGGTGCTTAGAAAGCCTGTTGGAGTCAGGGACGGGAAAGGGAGGGGGCGCGCCTAAGGGCCCCCAGGGCTTGGCCTCCCACACGCCTAAGCTTCACTTCCTCGATCTCGCAAGTTCTGACTTCAGCTCCAGTGGGTGGAGCCTTCGGGGCCAGGCGGGAGGCGGGGGGGGGGTGCTCGTGCTGACGCAGGGGAAGATGCCCATATTTGGGCAGTTTCTGCCTCGTGACGTTTCTGCTGTTCGGGCTCCATTCCGGGAACCCCCGCCCACGTTGCCAGGCAAAGGCCCCTGGACTATGTCAATTTCCAGCCAAACAAGGAAGGGGGCGATGTTTTTGGGGCTGGGAATGTCCCAAGACACCGCAAAGCCACGAACTTTCAGCGAGCTGGCTGGGTGGAGCGCGCTTAGCCCGTGGGGGCAACACAAATGCCTGGTTCACACGTTTGGCCTGCGGGGGAAATGACACACGGTCGTTGGGTCGTGGTTGTGGATTGTCGGCTTTTGTTAGTTTTCCTGTAATGCTGGTCTCTTGCCGATAATCTTAACGTGATCAGCCGGCCCCAAGGATTGCTCCGTAAATATCGCGGAGTTTGTGCTGGCGGGGAAAAGAGCAAGCCACGGTCCCCTCCCTTTCAGAAGTAGTCTCTTGCTAATAGGACTTCTGCAAACAGAAATAACCGGGATGATCGAATGTTATCTAATCCCGAGTTTCCTTCAGAGATAAAACGCTAAGCCAGGCCTAAAACAGTCCTGTGAGGATATCAGCTGGTTTTATCCCTAGTCCAGGAGCTCGAGTGAGGAACTAGCATCTGAGACTATTCTGACTCTCAATTCCTAAAGCAAGTCCTTTTCTACTCCCTGGCTAAACAAGGCACCTCTTTCAGAAGATCTGTTCAGAGGATTTGATAGTGGTTCTTGTATTACCATTAGTGTTGTTTCGCTAATATGATGAAGGATCTAAGAAAGGTTTTCTTGCTATGTGTCAGTTTTGTAAACATCTTTGTTGAGGTTCCGTCTCTATTTTGGTGCTCTCCTAAGAAGTATTTGCCCAAGAGAGAAGACACTGACTGAATCCATCAATTTCTCTAAGCTAGACTTAATTTAATCATGACTTCTTGAATAACATAAAACTGATTTGGTTCACATACTGGGCTAGACACATATCTGTAGTTGGTTTCACACAACATATAGAAAGAAACAAAGAAAGAAAGCAAACTGTTTAGTGGGTTAATGTGGTGGGGGAACTAAATCTTTCTGACTCGTTTCAGGCATTGTTAATGCATGATCTGAATAATCACAATAGGCTGGACTCAAGCAACATGCTGAGACAAAGTCAACAAAACCATATGAATTAATATGCTGTATGGTCCAGGCCTCTATTTCACTAATAATAGTTGGGAGAAACTTTAGATGGCTATGTATTTATAGTGCAGTGGTTCAAGTTTTGGAGTAGCACTGGTTTAATCCAGGTTTAAGTCCTTCAGTTGTGGATATCACTGGGTGATCTGTGGCTAGTTGTTCTCTTTCAGACCAACCTCTCTCATAGGGTGGTGGTTGTACAAAAAAATAGGAGGAGGGAATGTTATACCCACCACGAGCTCAAAGAAGGACAATGTAAATTTCACTAAATTGCTAATGAAGCAAACAATCCACAATTTGTGCTACAATCCACAATTTGAGCTCATCATGATTGGTTTCTGTGCTTCAGAATATGTTCCTTGTACATTTCCTTTGCCACACTATTTGATTCCTGATGCCTTTTACTTCAGGGAGCGCATCTGACACGACACAAAAAGTGTGAGGCAGCTTAATAAAAGCATAGTTTTATATAATGGGAATATAGTGACAGATCTAAAGTTTAGATCATCATGCCATCTTTGCTATGCACAATGTACAAACATTTTTTTTCTTAATGGACTTTCAAGAGCACATTTTTACTCCTGCACCTGTGAAGAAAAGCAATAGAGCTATACAAAATAGGAGTTTAGTTTCCCATTTAAAATGTATTTACATCTCTTGCTTAACTTTCTTTGAGTGATTCACATGTAAAGCTAAATTATCAGGCATATGTGTGGCATGATGTGAACTTACCCATTATAGGTCAAAACACGGATATGCCAAAGTTTTCCTGAGTTTAGGACTGCTCTTGATTTTGAGTGGAGTATGCTGGGACCATGCTCCCAGTAGATGCAGTCAGAATAAAATCTAATTTTGATTCCATTTAATTTTAAATAAATAAATATGGCTACTCCCTGTGTAGTCAAATTTTCCCTCTGATCATATGAAAGATTAACAATTTGGTAACAATGTTCAAAAACCCTGCATAGATGCTTCTGGTTTTACACTTCTGGCTTACTATGACGCACAAATTATGCTGTAAAGTACCTGTCCTTTCAGCCATGATTATCTCAGAATTCTGTTGTGTGAAAATCTGAAAATATGATTGCTTATTGACTTTGCTGATGTTCCTTCTTCCAAAAGATTAAAGTTGGGTAAGATACTGTGAATTTGTAAACACATTTTGACTATGGTGTCTTTGGTGTCATCAGATTGATGGCCTTGAATAACACCGTGGCTAGGTCCACATATCACACTAAATCATGGCTTATTTTAACTATGATTTGTCAAATCACACTTGTTCGGTTAAAATGACACTAAGTTAGAAATTATGGCTTAGTGCAGGGGTGTCAAACTCACATTGTCATGGCTGCGTCACATGCAGACCACGCCCACTCCAGCTCCGTGAAGGGAAAAACGTCAAGATAAATCACATGACAGCAATGTGACATCGCGAGTTTGACACCTGTTGTTTAGGCAATGGAACACCAAACATTCTATATTTCATATGCGCCCTGGCTCAAAATTGAGCATGTGCTTCCAACTGGACTTGTAAGTGAAGTTTTGGGTGGGCTAAAACAAAGTTACTCATGAAAGCAGGATGTGGGATCCTGCTTTTCTTGTCTTAAAAAAATTGCTAGTCCACGATTCAGCCACAGATCAAAAGGTCAGTGTGACTCAGTAAAAAGTAAATGAGATGTCGGACCATAGAGAACATTTAGAGTCATCTAATAGCAATGGGTGAAGAAAGACATGCGCATTGGGGGTTTTCCTAGACTGGAACTGCCAAACTCATTTTGGCAATTTGTCTTCAAAGATTACTTGACAAGTGTTCATAAAGACAGGACCAACTTTATGTATGAGACAGAGTGGTTTTGAATAGGGGGAGGACATGGTTATTTCTCACAGTATAGATGCTGAAGTTGGGAAAGGAGAACTGGCAGTCACTGTTCTTGATTTGTATATATAGTTTCTGATTACATATGATGTGAAACACAAGCTTCACCAGAAAAAAATAAAGAAAAACATGTTATTTTTAAAAGCTTGTAAAATAACTTGCTAAGAATAACTTTGAAAAGCTTAACTTTACTAGACTGCAAAGGCTAGACAGAAGAGTCTAGCTAGAAAATACTTTCATAAACTGAGAGGCAGAATAGAGATGTAGAAACAAATGGGAAATTAGATTTTGATTTAGGAGTTGTGTCTTTACAACACCTCTCTGTGATCCCAAGTGAGGATAGCAATGGCATACTAGGAATACAATAGCTATATAATAGGTACAAGGACATTTGAATCAGGGTTTTGAGGAAGGTCTATTGAACAGACAATATAGCAGTCAAACTCCTCAGGTGCTATTTATCACTGAGGATAAAAACTGGATTCTGATAAGGTAGCTAGCATCAGAGTACCAAATTCCTTCTGTCTACGTTGCTTTCTTGGGTTCTTAACTACTTGTTGCTATCACTTAAAGGATTGAGGCAACATCCTTACTAGGCCTCCCTGGAGCTATATGGAATAACCTGATAGGGTCACAGGCTGATCTGGAATGTGGCTGCAGTACTTATGGCACAGCTGAAGATGAGGCAGCACCTTGTGTCTGTCTCCACCTATATCTCTGGGCAAGGGAATGGAAGGTGGCGAGAGGGAAAGAGGCAGGCAGGAAGTTTTCCTCTCTTCTTCCATTTCATATCTAAATGATTGAAATCGGAAGGAACATGAGAAACTGGGAAGGTAAAAATAAGAAGAAGCCTTTAACGCTCTGACATCATAAGGTAACTTAAAGGAAGTAAAAAAAGCAAAACAGGTTATCAAGGAACAAGTAGCATAAATACACCGAGGCAAAACTGGAACAGCAAACTTGCAAAACAAGTTGTAACTAACAAAGGATACTGGGGACAACACAGACATGTAAGATTATTAGCAACCAAAGTAAATCTGGGGATGGGGAAGTGGATTTGTTGCTCGTCTCCAAACAAGCAGAAGATCAGATGCACGTGTGTGCGTGTGCCTGTGTTTGTTTAAAGTCAGAATTGCTCAATACAGAGTTCTTGGCAAAGAAGGAAATTGCAGTGATACATAATATTGACAAAAACAAAGATGCTAAAAGATAGGATGACGATTCAAAATACTTGGGCAAGATGAATTTGCATTGTTGAATCTTGGTGGCTTAAAGACTCTTAAAAGGGATATGGGGCAAATTTCTTAAAGATAAATGTGCAGAAGCCAGGTCCTAGATTTGTGTGACATTTATCTTGACTTTTTGAAGACCTAGAATGGATAATTCCCAGGAAATGTAAGAGAAGCTGAAAACAAAATAAATGCCTTGCTGGCATTTACTAGGCAAATCAAGGAGAAACATTTTACTACTCTTTCAGGAAGGCACTGGATCATGAACATCTGGGGGAAAACATTCTACAATTGTAAGGTACAATCTCCTCTCTGTAAACTTGAATCATAGGTAGGACAGTCAAGAAAATAGTCTTGCCATGGACACAATTATATTAAAAACTGAAGGTAAATGCTGAGATGGGCAGTGCCCAAGGCATATCAGACTTCAAGATCAAACTTAATATTCTGAATTTTATCCACAAGCTACAGGAAAAAGAAGCAATGGATAGCACATCTCTTTTGCCAGTAAAGATTCAAAGAATGACAAGCTTTTTTTTAAAAAAATAGCAAGATATTGGGACAAATCAAGCAATTTGATTTTAAAGCCAGAAAGAGAACAGAACTTGCTTTAAAAAAACAATAGCACCAATTTAGCTTCTGTATCGTTTATCAGAATCTAAGTCAAATTATCCATTTTGACAGGATAATTTATTGAGGATATTATTGAGTACCTCCATGGCAAAATAAATTTATAAAAAAGTTTGAGGAAGAAATACAAAGATAATAGGAAGTGGGTAACTGGCTCATATACTAATGAACAAGGTCACCTATTTTCTCATTAAAATGATAAGCAATTGGCAAGGAATAGATACACTCATGCAGTAAATTGGCAGACAAGTAAAATAAAAACAGCAAAAACCAGTGCTAAAATGTTATGCACAGGAAAGTAAATGAGGATAAACCTTGTGCTCTGGGGATTAGACAAGGTGAGACATGCATTTACACTACAGGACAGTAGGTATAAGTTAAATACCAAGGTTGGGGCAAGAGTAGCTGGGAGGGGGGGGGAGTATTTACAGAGAAAAATGATACAATTTCCTCCTAGGAGATCTTCCGAGAACAATTTAGACAAACGCCCATTTGTCTTCTTTCTTTAAAGGCATAGAATCTTCTAGTCAGTGGAAGTTCCCTCATTTTTGCTACCATCTGTTTCCTTAATCCAGAATACTTGGGAACATATGTAGCTAAAACTCATGACTCCCAGGTTTTCATTCTCATTTGTTATTTTGCAAAACCTAGGCATAGGGCTGCACAAGCAAGCACATAATTTAACTAAGGATAAGTACTGTAGAATGTAACTGGGTGGAGTGGGTGAGAACATTTTTCCTTGCCTTGAGGAAAGTTAAACTCATTAGATTATATGCAGAATAAAGCTTTAGAAGAGGGTTTCATTTCTACTATATATGGAAACTTGGGGCTCCACCTGTCTGGTACTCAACAACAAGAAGTAAATGCACTGTGATCTTCAAAAAGGTTCAGGACTGTCGGAAGCTCTGCAATGCTGTGCTAGGTTGCTACCTGTTACTTGTACAGGTAATCCTCGATTTATAACAGTTTGCTTAGTAACCATTTGAAGTTACAGCAACACTGAAAAAAGTGACTTATGGCCATTTTTCACATTTATGACCATTGCAGCATGCCGATGGTCAGGTGATTTATATTCGGATGCTTGACAACTCACTCAGTGTCCGGGGTCATGTAAACACTTTTTGCAACTTAATGACAAGCAAAATCAATGAGAAAGGCAGATTCATTTAACAACTGTGTTACTAATTTAACAATTGCAGCCATTCACTTAACAAATATGGCAAAAAAAGGTCATAAAATGGAGCAAAACTTACTTAACAAATGTCTCACTTAGCAACATACAAGTTTGGGCTCAATTGTGGTCATAAATTGAAGACCACCTCTAATCTGTTATGATGCAAATATCAGAGTTGTTCATTCTGTCATCCCCAGAACTAACAAAGTGTGCTCCCTGCTAGTAATTAATGTTTGCTTTCTCTGGCAGTTTTCCCTAAACTGGTCCATCAAGATATTTTGAATTTCTTTGTAGACAGCCCAACCAGCATAATGCAACAATACAGGTTGTCAAGTTACAACAGCACTGAAGAAGGGGAAACTTACAACCGGCCCATTAACATGTCCCCATGGTCATGTGATTGCAATTCAGATACTCTGTGCTGCGTTATGATTATGTCAGTGAGATGGTCACATGATCACTATTTCCAACAATCATTGCCAGCTTCCTACAAGCAATGTCAGTGGGGAAAACTAAAGTTGTTCCAGTTCCTTTTCACCCATCGATGGCACCCCATCCTTGTGGACCAGTGCACCTAACAGTAACATCTGCCAGGCTCCTTCCTGAAACAACTGCCTCTTCCCACTTAACAACCATATCATCCTGGGCTTACAAAAGCAACTGGGATTACAAAATTGCTGTCACTAAGCAATGTGATCGTGTGATGCACCATTTAGTGACAGAAACTCAGGTCCCAATTCATTCATTCATCACATTTCTTTATCACCCATCTCACGGTAAGTTACCTTTTTAAAATAAGTAAAGTGAGGAACGGTTTTTCACTTTTGTTTGGGGGCGAGTAGGAAGGTGATATGCCAGCAAAGTTAAGTTAGGCATTTTCTCATCTAATAGGATTGGAGGAGCCTTCTGGCTCAAAACTTGGGAGAGATGCCCATACAGGTAGTTCTTGTTTATAGTACAATTGGGACCTGCAAAATTCATTAAGTGAAGTATTGCTAAGAGAAACTGACTTACTTCAGCTTTTCTTTGCTTTATAGACTTGTGAAGGTTGTAAATGCAAGGATTGGTTGCAAAATCTCTTTTTAATCAAGGTCATAACTATGAAGTTCACTAAATGAACCTAGTTACTAAATGAAGTCACTATCTGCAGTCATAGACAACAAAGAATTTTAAAAAGAATCACCTATCTCTTGTTCTCATTGTTTTTGACAGTGGTAACTATAATTAAACTGAATTGGCATAGGTGAGACAGGATTTGTTGGGTTGAAAAACTTTTCCAACCTGTTCACAATAAAAGACACTGTACGTTAACTCTTTCTCTGCATATTTTTCAATATACAGAGAAAAAGACATGGTGACATAATAGGATGGAAAGCAGCTCACTGTTGTATATCTAGTTCTGTTTTAGATGGTTCTCTATTGACCAAATTAAAGTAGACATGGAAAACCTACATAATAAGCACTCTGTGTGTGTGTCTTATAGTCGTTTTGATTAAAGGGGAAAAAAATCAAGTTAAAACTCATAGATTACCGTATATTCCAGCTTATAAGATGACTTTTTAACCCATTAAAATCTTCAGATAAGTGGGGGATCGTCTTATATGCCGGGTACTGACCTTGCAAGATGCAT
>JANHFM010007119.1:509251-520719 GCA_032468115.1 Grayia smithii
CCGATCACTGTTGTGTCATCTGCAAATTTCAGTAGTTTAACAGATGGATCGTTTGAGATGCAGTCATTGGTATATAGCGAGAAGAGAAGTGGAGAGAGCACACAGCCTTGTGGAGCCCCTGTGCTAATTGTACAAATTAAGCACAAAATAATACTAAGAGTAATTTAAAAATTCTAAGCAAAATGGTTAATATCATATACTTCTCAGTAGCAGTCCAGCAAGCTTTAAAACCACACAGTATCTTAAATAGAATGTAGAAAGGTAGATGTAGAAAGGTAGATGCCTATAGTTAACCAACTTGAACCTATTCAATTTACAATTGTATGCGGTTGTTTTAAGTTCCTCCCTATTCACAAGGAGGAGGCTGATTTTTTCCTACTCTCTCCACTCATTCATTATCTCATGGTCCAGGATATAACAACTTGTGCTAGGAATGTGTATTTTCTAGAATTGGATGACAATGTACTAAACAAGATTTTCATCTCAACAGATTTAGATCTACTTTCTTACCCAATAGGTGGACTGATTTGTGGCTTGTCAGCTAATAGCTATGTCTTCTCTAGATTTTAACACTTTAAAAAAATCAGTGCCTGTTACTTTGACAGTTTATCAAAAGGCATGGTAGCAAAGACAAACAAAAATGCACGTTGTGCATTTCCAAAATCAAACCTATTTGTCTGCTCCTGCTACGTATAACCCAACTTCCCGTATAACATGAAATGCTAAATTCAGCATTACAATATTGGAATTGTTTTCTTATTTTAAAATAAGTTCAGCAATACCGACATTAGAAGGTACCATCAGGCTTCCTTTAATCATCATTTTACTGAGGAATGAAGATGCCCAACTTAAATTTGCATTTAATCTAGTTCTATGGGCAATTATTTATACAGCAGCCGACTTTTATAGACAAACTATCCTCCAAACTTCTTTCTTATGGAGAATTTACTGGAAATCCCTTTACATTAAACCAGATTACTTCAATAATAGAGCAATAGAGCATACAAAAGAAATCTAGTGTTGCTTGGCAAAGAAAACCTTGCTGTCTTTCACAGTGGGCTTGATGGTGTCACCGCCAGGTTGCCAGCCAGCTGGGCACACTGTAGCAAGAACAGGAGCAAATGTTAGAGTAGAAAAATATATTGAAATAGGGATTTTTCAAGACAACAAAGGGAGGAAATCTAAATAGCAAGGCTAGCTCTTTATTTCTGTTCACAAGAGATGAAACTAGTTACTGTAGCTGAATTAACAACAGAAAGGCACCCAAGCTAGTTCATAACATGGGTGTATACGAGCACGCACACTATTTAGAATTTCTACAAAAGACAACTTTCCCCCAAACTCAGTATTTTCTGCTGGAATATATTTGCATGAAACAGTGATATTGAGCCTTATTTTATCTCTCCTCCACACAAAAAATTAAAAATGGTTACTTCTGGGGAATGTTGTTTAAGATGGATATAATGTAGATTAGAAGACATAATCAGCAAGGATCATAAAATATTTTGGAAATTAGCAATTTGCAATGGCAGAAATGGCTAAATAAACTAGGATGACTTCATGTTATCTGGGAATTGTTTGCACTTTGGGCAAACAAAGAATTCAACCTGTATTCCTGGTGCATAAAATGTTAAGTAAGCAATGGAGGAAGCAGAATTGCCAGTATAGCCAAACACAACTTCGTAACGTTCTAGTATTTAATGATATTTAATGTAGTTAGTTAAGGAAGTTTAGTTAAGATGTTCTTGCCTCTAAGGGCAAGGATGTATTGTATATGTGCACTTTTAAGATTCTCTGCACTCCTCTTCCAGTTTGGATCTAGAAGCTCCTATTCTGGCTTCAGAATGTGCATGTCTGCCTGGGAAGGCAAATGCCTCATGCTCCTTTACTGGCTTAATTATCAAGAGCTATTTGACTACAAGTTGTTCCTTTTATGAAATGTTTTGGACAATGATCTACACTCTAGCTATCTAGTCCTAAATTAGAGGACACAAAAGGGCAACTAGCTGTTTCTCTACATGCAAGCTAATTCGGCAAGTTGAAATCGTTACATCAGATCAAAGTAATTTCATGTTCATTCTTGAAACTGACTTCAAGACACAGCATGAGAAATGGAAAGATACCAAGCTTATGTTCCAGTTTGCTCTGGGCAAAAATTATTAAGTGTTGCTAAGTATATCTTAGGAATTCTACATACATTAAAAGGCTCTACTGAAGAGGTTCACTATTTGGCATGGTTATAAAACATTAATTACTTTCTGAAACAGTGTCAGCAACTATCTGTCTACCTGGTTACTTAGAGGACTGTCTCTCCGATTCAGGAGAGGCATGCTCTGGGTGTCATCAGTTAAGGAGTGTCAGCTGGTGGGGCCCAGAGAGAGAGAGAGCCTTTTCTGCAGTGGTGCCTACTCTTTGGAACACTATTCCCTCTGAGATTAACTTAAGCCTATCCTTGCTGACCTTCCACAAAGCCCTGGAAACTTGGTTTAGTTTAGTGCCTGAACCTGGCACCCTGGATGCGTGACAGAGGTTGTCTCCTTGCAACATTAGTGTGTTTTTTTTAATGACATTTGGATGCTATGTCTTCCATTGTTTTATACTACCGGTATGCACCGTATTTTTTGGAGTGTAAGACACACTTTTTCCCCTTCTGAAAGAGGCTGAAAATTTGGGTGCGTCTTATACTCCGAATGTAACCCCATGCGGTGCCCAAAATGGCTACCGGGAACAGCTGCTGCCTTCTCTTACCCCTTCCACACTTTGCCTTCTTTAGTCACTGGAGCTCCCTCCGAGGATCAGCTGTGCTTTTGAAGCTGTTTTTCAGCCCCAACGCAAGTGAAGCAATCTTCCATGCTTTGCCTGCTTTTCTAATTGCTGCTCCCTCAGACAATCAGCTGAGCTTTAGAAACACAGCCCCAAGCACAAAACCAGTGAGCGTACTATTGTGCTGGGACTAGCCAGATGAATACCTGGTAGGCAGAATGTCTTTTTTCCCTATTTTCCTCCCCAAAACCTAAGGTGCGTCTTATACTCCAAAAATATACGGTATTTTACCTAATTTATTTTCAGCCATCTAGAGTCACATATGTGAGGTAGATACTACATAAATGCTAAATTGTTTGAAAACTACTATGCAATCCCCACTGTGCCTCACTCAAGACCCATCATTGCACCCTAAAGAGAAACAAGGCACAATGAACCAATCTTCCCCAGAGCACTACTGCTACATTTTTCCATGTCCATTTCATTATCCCAGGAACTGTCACTCACCTTCACCATGCTGGTCTGTGAATTGGAAGGCTTGAACCAGGCGCAGTGTCTCATCCACAGAACGTCCCACAGGTAGGTCATTGACTGTGATCTGTCGCAGGATGCCTTTGTCATCTATTATGAACAGACCTCTGAGGGAGAAAAGGTACAATACTAATTGCACACATTATCATTTTAGAAGTTACAGGCAATGGAAATCTATTAGAACCGTGATGGCGAACATATGGCACGTGTGCCGGAAGTGGCACGCAGAGCCATTTCTCCAGACACGTGGACCCCTTGCCCATTACTCTTTCAGGTTCCACTGTGCCAAACTGTTTTAATGCGCACAGGTGCACCTGAAACTGGAAAAGCAGCTGCACATTGCGCATGCACGCACCAGGAAGATGATCTTCCTGTTTCCAGAGTGTGCATGTGCACCAACCAGCTGGCCTGGTTTCTGGTGCACATGCACGCGTGAAGACCAACAACAGGCGCACATGCAGAAAGAGGATCCCGGCGGTCGCTTCCTAAGGGAGCAGAGCAAGGTAAGCCAGGGCTTCCCTCCCTCCCTGCCTACGCAGGCATCTTGCACGGCCCCAGGCGGTCCAGAGCACTGGTGGACCAGCAGCCAGTGAGGGGAGGGTGGTGGTGGTGGGCTGCCTGTGCAGATGACCCTATGGCCTGGGCTCCTCCCCGCTGGGAGTCACTGTTCCCTGGCCTGCGGCTGCACTCTCGGCCCTGCCATCTCAGCAGCACCATGCGCTGGCCGGCGAAGCTCTGAACACGTGGCCTTTCCTGGGTGCCTCCCTGCTGGGAGCCACAGGTCAAGCAGGTGCAGCTGGCAGGGCTCTAGCGAACCAGCAGCCGGTGAGAATTGCCTGGTGGTTCACCGGTGAGAATTGTCTAGTGGTGGTGGGCTGCCTGTGCATATGACCCCGTGGCTGCCGTCAAAGCGGGGCTGAGACACCCCTCTTGGCTCATTCCACCAACCGCGCGGGTCTCCTGGGTTGTGGGCATCACTGCGGTCTCCTGCATTCCTCCTGTGCAGTCCCACCGCCCCAGAAGAGCAGCGGCAGCTGCAAGGGGAAGGGCAAGAGCTACTGGCTGGCTCAAGTGCACGGGGCAGCATTTTCCAGCTGGGTGGCCAGTTGCCCCACCTGCTGCTCCTTCCCCGGAATTGGCTCGGCTGGCAGTGCAGCAGTAGGCATGGTGGGGGACAACTGCAGGCAGCATGGCACCCCCACCTGAGCCAACACTGGGCAAGGCGCAGCGGGCAGGGCAGCCAGCTGCCCCACCAGCAAATGCTGCCCCGTGCATCTGAGCCAGCCGGTTCCTCTTGCCTTTCCCTCTACACATGTGCACACACCTCCTGCCAGCCAGCTGATTTTCAGGTCTCTGCAGGGGGGGTGCATTTGGGAGATGGGGGGCAGCAGAGGGTTGCATGCATGCACGAGGGGTGGGAGGCATGGCACGCCCCCCCTTGCACCAAAGGGGAGAGTGAGGGGCAACTGCAGCACTCCATCCCACTATCTCTCAGCTTGCCTTTGGCCGTGCCTAACAAGCACCAGCACAGGCGTCGAGATTACCTGCCTCCCCCATGCTTCTGCCTTCACCCTTTGGCATGGGGGGCACCACTTTCCCTGCCCCCCACGCATTTGTGTGACCCCCAGGCCCAAAACGGGGGCTGCAACATGCATTTGTGTTGGGGTCATGTGCATGCATGCACAGGGGCAGTCCGGGGGCATGGCATATGGGGGAGCTTTGCATTATGGGTGTGTGCACGCACCCAACCCCCCCGCACTCCGCCCACTTTCGGTACGTGATGGCAAAAAGGTTTGCCGTCACTGTATTAGAACCTTATATCTATCAATCAATAGGACATAGGCAAGATGAACCATGAATTATGGCATTTAAAATTTTTTGCATATGCAGCCATCTCAATTTAAAGAGTTAAGCTAAAAGAAAAATTAAGGCCAGAGAGATCTAGTAAACTCTATGAACCACAGGCATTCTTTTATCTTGTAAAGGCTCCAGGTTTTCATTTGTTAAGAACTGGATTACTATAACTTTCCTATATTTACTTGACCAACATGTTGTTGTTTGAGCAACATGGATTAGTTAGACATAGCTAATAAACAGAATATATGTTAATGCTATGACATCCTGGTTACTCTGCTTACATAACTAGGAACATATGGTAACTGGGACTATATCAGCTAACCTACCAAGATATCCATCACCTACAAGAGGTTTTTCCAAACTCATTTAGAACTAACTTTCCATACCTGTATGCAATGCCATCCTCTTCCTTGAGCACACCAAAATCCTTACAAATGTTATGATTGATGTCTGCCACAAGTGGGATATTTGTTGAACCCAAGCCACCATCCTTTCTTGCTGTATTTGTCCTACAGGGAAAAAAATTAACATCCACAATATTACTGTTTTAATGACCTGAAACTCATTGCACTGAAACCATTTAGATTTTAGAAATTATTAAATTAACTAGCAACTTTAAACATAGAAAATATTTCCTTAACTTTTTGGTCCTAAACTAAACACAAAAATTTTGTGAAACTGTGTCTGAAAAATGGGTAGACCATTTTTCTCCTCACTAAAAAAAAATTGATTTTCCAGAGAGACATTTCATTTATAGTTGACTTTGCTGGCCCAAGGAAATGCACAGAGTTATCTGCATCCATCTGAGGTGTCTGGCATTAATTGTGCAACTAGCTTATGTCAGCTAGTGAGCCAGCTGATAAACCCCTAACCAACACCAAGTTTTGCTAGATAAAATTGGTGGAGACCTCCACACCCATCTGTCAGTTAACATCTGTCTAAAAACTTCTCAATACTATAACTGCAAGCAGTTCTTGTGACTAGCATATCAGTTGTACCTTCTGCCCGAGTATGACTGGAATATTTCTAGTTCCTAGAGCAAGAACGAAGCTTGACAAAAGATCTCCATATATCAGCAAGATACAGGCTAGGATACACTTCTTAGAAAGCATAATTATTCCTTTTTGTCAGTGTCTTATTATTAGCCAGCTTTTAATATGCACCTCTGGAACTAGTTTTCCAGCACAACAACTTCTATGAATAATTATATACTAGGAGTCTCACCAAGCCAGATGGGTAAACTGAGAGTCGACAGAAGCAGCAATAACCTCACAATTAATCTTGCGGAACTCCTCAACTCGATCATTGAAAGCTATGATCTCAGTGGGACAGACAAAGGTAAAATCCAGTGGATAGAAGAACAGAACCACATATTTGCCTATATGGAAAAAATGGGCATCATTAAAACAATCACAATCAAGAGTCCCAGAACCTTTGCACTCCCATTGTCTTTTGGACAGTATCCCTATTAAAGTTTATAAATGCAAAATTTGAAGTCACTAGAAGAGAACACTCATAAGGTGGTTGCATCTTACCCAGGTCAAACCAGGACATTTACTCCAGTTACAAAACAAACATGCCATTTATCTATGCACATTTATTTGTATTTATACTGTCATTATTTTTATAAATAACTCAAGACAATGAACACACACAATACTCCTTCCTATTTTTTTTCACCCTGTGAGGTGGGTTGTACCAAGTGTACAACCAAGTCATTCAACCAGCTTTTATTTAATGCAGTGGCCACCTAGACTGAATATGCCATTCATAGTCATAACACCATTAATTTGAATACTGAACTATGAACCGTCAGCTACCTCTTCTTTGGCTTTTGGGGGGAGGGTGGTACCTTCGAGTCATTTTTTGACTCCTGGCAACTGCCTAGATAACTCTCTACAGTTTTCTCAGCAAGGTTTTTCAGAAGTGCTTTGCCACTGCCTTCTTCCTATGGCTGATAGAATGGCAGGTCCAAGGTCAACCAGCTGGCTTTGGGTCCAAGAGAACACTTGGAACCCATGGTTCCCTACTATATAGCCTGATGTTTAACCACTACACCAAATTGGCTGGCCATTAGACTCACTGATAATATATTACGATGATATTAAACTACAAATGTATCCTGGATTGGAGACTTTCATGATGATTGTGTATATGAAGTTACCCTTGAAGAGCATTTGGAAGCTTTAACTGGAATACAGTGTGCGGGCAGTCTTTGAGGCCCCTAGAGTGGCCCATGATACACCACTGTTCCAAGAGCTGCACTGGCTGCTCATTTGCTTCCAGATACAATTCAAGGTATTAGTTATTACCTATAAAGGCCTGCATGGTATGGCTCCAGTTTACCTGAGGAACCATCTGACCCCTATGGGACAAGCCCCTCACACCCATATTGGCAGAGGTGGTATGCCATGAGTCCCATCAAGGAAATCCAGATGGTGGGGTCCAGGAGAAGAACCTTCTCTGCCATGGCCCTTGCTATTTGGAATATGATATTCCCTGAGGTGAGATTGGCTGCCACCCTCCTGACTTTCCATAAGAACCTAAAGACCTGGCTCTGCCAGTTGGCTTGAGGCCCCAATAGGGAAATATCACACTGGATATAGGTGGTTAACTGACTGAACAGTAGTTCCCCTCCCCCCGCCCCCGCTGTATACTCTGCTGCCTTCTTCCCCATCTTCAGTTATAACTTGTATTTTATTGCAATTTTAATGTGATTTTATACATTTATAAATGTATAAAATGTATATATAAAATAATATGGTTATACATGGCACAAATTATACAATATTATACAATATTTTAATATTGTAAGCCACCCAGAGTTGCCTTGCAGTGAGATGGACAGCAAACAAGTTTAATAAATAAAACATGAGAGCATATGCACTTGCTCTATAATTACCAAAGATGCCAAAATTGCAAAAGTGGATTCATAAAGCAGTCTTTTTGGAAAATGTATCTTAGCCTTCCCATAAAGTCTAGACATCTTAGAATACTAAGTAATCCCGTGGATGCACAATTAAAAACCTAATAGAAGCTACAATGCCTTACCTCTGTAGTCTGATAACTTTATATCCTTGATGTTGCCATCCACCACTGCTGTAGCACGAAAATCTGGAACTGGTTTTCCAATATATGCTTTACCAGAGGCCATTTCCTAAAATATCAGAACAATAATGTATGCCTTAAGCTGGCAAGTATATCACTTTTCAGGAATCATACGGTCTGATCCAGAATAAGTATTGTCTAATTACCTTTTGATGATTTAAAAAGAGGCAGTACTACTTTGGCCTCTAACCCTTTTCCCATTTTCTCACAACTTTTACCCAATTAGAGCCTGTAAACTCAAGAGAAAGAGCAAAGTCTACCAATCCAGCATAATGCTCTATTCAAAGCCCTAATCACAGGAACCGGTTCAATAGAATGGTATTAATAATGCTTTTAAATCCACAGCAAACCCTGAGGCATGCAAGGAGAGGCTGTTTCCTTTTAAGGAACAATGTGCTACATTTCCTAGTTCATCTTGCTAACTATAGAAAGAAAAAGTATGGTGCAAAGGAAGGGCTGCCAAGCCATTTATTAGCTAGATTTCCAACCTGAAATTTTGACCTAAAAGGTATGTTTGTAATATCCCAGAAATGTCTACTTTATTTTGGAAATAGTTTCTATCAGGCAAAAAAGCAACTGGGGTGGGGGGAGCTTTAAAAGCAGCCAAATCACGTGGTACATATTTAGTTGTTAGAACATGCTTAAGCTGAAAATACTCACATTGTTGCAAACTGCTAAGATCAAAATTGAATTTGAATGAATTTGAAAAAGTCCTGAAAATAGTTACACAGTCGCTGATTTAAAGTAATAATCCCAGTTTCTACCCAAGCTTTCCAATAAAATGATTTACCACCAATTTTCAAATTAGAATTTATGAAATTGAAATTATGTTCAATATGATCCAAAGATTTCTCACTACTCCTATTGGTAATAAAACCTTTTCTTGCTCTATGTTGTTCTAACTATTTGCCATGATTTCAAAACTAGACAATCTTCCAATTTAGCCCATAAAAGAAAATATTCCATTATATTTTCATTTCACCAGCAGGTGGCTGATAAATTATTGGTCCAGTGGTACTTTTATGTAACATATAAATTAAACGCACCTTCCTCAAATGATAATCTCACTTTAGCTAAGAAAAACCTTGGTGGTCCATTTTCCCAAATACATTTTCTAAATAAGTTTTCAATCTATTCATTAAAATGTAGAAATACCTATAAGAATATAAATGAAATAAAGGACAATTTTCATAAGATTAATTTTGATCCACAGGCCTAAAGGAATCTTATGCTATTTATTAATATCCACTTTAACCCTTAGTAATAATGTTGAACATATTTCTACATATTTAGAATACCCTTGGGTTTATACAGCCCCAAATGTGTCAGTAGAAATCACAAATCCCATTTCTTTACATAACTATGTAGATTTATTCCAATTAGAACCAAAATATTTTCCAAAATACTCTACAACCTTTATAAAATTAGACAAAGTAGAATATTGATCCAAAATTTCTTAAATATCACCAGTATACAAAAAGAAATTATATTCTCACCCTCCCAATGTAATACCCTTAACATCTAAAGATTGCCTTAGATGGTGGCCAAAAAGTTCAAGAATCAAATTAAATAACGCAGAAAGTGAGCAGCCCTCCCATGTAACACACTATAAAAGAAGACTCTTAAGATAATTCTATCTGTTAACTGTGGCAGGTTACAAACAGTAATCTGAATCAATTGAACAAAACCCTGTGGAAAGCCATATCTAATCATCACTTGGTTTAAGAATTTAACCTGGACTAAATCATTTTCTGCATCACAGTTCTTTGAAACAGACTTTGGAGGAGAGTATTTGGGGCATATGGATGACACAACCTAGGTAGATCTGAAACTTAGATAGAAGATAAACCTAAGCTGCTTCCAAGAAACCAACATGATAAAATACAGACAAAACTGAGTAAGTATTGCTATCTAGCTAACTAGAGACAAATGCAATTTATTTTTTACAACCTAAAAAACAGCAGCAGTAACACACCAAATGAAGACAGAAAGGACACACACTTTAAGCATAGGAAATCTTATAGTTTAGGTCAGCTCAATATGCATGTGAAGACAATGACCAGAGACATGCATATGTCCTTTCCAATCTTCACAAGAGTTTACATTTCATTTCTTTTCAAAAGACATATACATTTCCCTCCCTATAATCTGTTGCCTGGGCAGGAGAATAGATAATAAATGTATGGTATAAAGGAGGCAACTGGTATTTTCATTTTACTGTATTTTCTCTACATTAAAACTCTTGTATCTTTTGGGGAGCTGGGGCGGGTAGTTCCCAAATTGTCTCAAATTTCAGCGGCAAATCAAAGAACTACAGCACAATTTCATCCTTTTCTTAGAACAAAAATGCAAAAAAAACTTATTCTAGACTTGGGGCATGGTTGTCCCTATATATTAACAAACTGACAAACCCTCACTTCATATGACATTTCACAAACTGGCTGCTTTAATGCAGTGTGCAGCTGAACTGGCAGGGGAGGGATAAAGTCAGCAGTAGCACCCAACTTCCCAGGAAGGAGGCAGCACATTCCAGAGAGGAAACTAAGATTGTGCAATCCTGAACTGGATGGGGGAAGGAGGAAAAACTTTAGGATAGCCACACCCTAGAATTCTATTAGCTTTGAAGGTTATAGCCTAAGTTGTACAAGACTACATTAGATGTAAGCATATAAAAAACTGGATTCAATTGGATCTTACTGTGTTGTCTTTGGGCACCAGTAGTTTGAAGAGACACCTTACCCTGACCTATCCCTAATTGTGTCTTTTCAAACTACTGCAGATCTAAATGGTGGCAACCACAAGGGTCTAATGGAGCAGTGCTGCTGACTGATATAGATTTTTCATGAAAGTGTAAAGGGTATAACTGGTCCCAGCACTGCCAAGCATCACACTCTTGCTAGAACAAGGGACAAAAGCAACTGACCTAGCTCAAAAGGGGCAGTTACATTTAAGGTATTTGGTCTGATCAATAGGTTAAGTAACTGCCATCTTTTGAAATATGCTTTGGGATGTTATGCCCCAACGCAGGGACTGACTGCACCTAGTCAATACTGATGATACATTGCAGTGTCTTCCAACCTTGACCATTTCCAGATCTGCAGTTCTTCAGCAGTTAAGAGTTCTATTAAAGGTAAAGGTAAAGGTTCCCCTCACACATATGTGCTAGTCGTTCCTGACTCTAGGGGGAGGTGCTCATCTCCGTTTCAAAG
>JANHFM010007119.1:563907-576953 GCA_032468115.1 Grayia smithii
CACGCCCACCCAGGTTTTGTGGCTCCCGGTGTTTTGTTTTCTGTGGGAAACGGGCCCAAGTGGCTCTTTGAGTGTTTTAAGATTGCAGACCCCTGTACTAGGCTGTGCGGAAACTTCTTCATTTTTCTCAACTCCCAAATGACAACATGGATAACCTACATAAGTTATTTAACTTGCATTTTAAAAAATGATGTAAATTATATTGTAAGAAGACTTCACCAGGACAGTGCAACACCAAGGGAGAGGAAAAACCAGAAAACCACCACATAACTATACAGATAGTATCCCATCAAACCAACAGATATAGATATTTGAAAGAAACACCTAAAAACAGTCACAAGTGATTCAGAGCCATTAAGAATAATCATAGAACACAAAAGCCAGGAACCAGAGCAAGCTGGCAGGGACTATTCAGACAGTAGAAACAATAAAAGGTCAAGAAGATAACATTAAATAGATTAACTCAAAGCAGGAAAACCAATCAAGAAATAATACTTCAGACACATGAACATTTTATTAAATCATCCACACCCAGGAAAGACACCTTCAGGACAGGAAACACAATATATGACAGGATTAGAACCATTAAGCAGATAAGTTCACAAAAGAAACATCGTAGCAAGCAAAAAGAAACAAAAGAACTTCCTAGGAGAAATAGTATAAAAGCCATATACTCACCACACATCGGGGTTAGCTCACCCAAGAACGCTGGTCGGCAACTCTGTTTGGTTCGGCTTCCTGAAAAATAAAGAAACCTCACTTTCACGCAGCTCACTTCTCTCGCGGTATTTATTTATTTATTTATTTATTTATTTATTTATTTATTTATTTATTAAAATTTGTATGCTGCCCTTCTCCCGAAGGACTCAGGGTGGCTCACAGAAATAAAAACACATAATAACAACAAACACAATAAAACAACAATAAATATATATAAATATATAGACAATTAAAAATCATTTAAAAAGGAGGTTGAGCGATCTGTAGGCGCGGGGTTGGCGCTCGGGGAGGCTGCTGATGAGGGGGAAAGTTAGAGACCTGGTAGAATCAGGTTGAGCATGGAGTCTGAAGATGCTGTGCCTCCTGAAAAACTAATTGAGGATTTGAATCTCTCAGAAAAACAGAGCAGTCCTACACATAATGCATATATCCCCAGAGTCGTTAAAGAAGGTGTATCTGACTCGGGTAGAGAGGATGATGATCTCTTCCATGACTGCAAAGACTCTCTTGAATCACTAGTGGTGGAAGAGAATCGCAACAGCCAGACAGATTCATTAGAAAATGAGGTGGATCTAGATGAAAAAGAATTTCTGGAACTGGAAAAAAACATGTCAGAGGAAGAAAAAGAGGTAAGTTTTAAAGATGCAAATGTTTTTATAGTAAATATAATAGTAAATAGCTGTTTACTATTACTGTGACTCTATATATACTTGCTTGGAAATAACTGCAGTTGTTTGTAACCAAAATATTTCTGTGTTTCTATTTGGATTGCTAATATGTAGGCTGTTAAATGTTCCTTGTTCAGTCCAAATTTTCTTTCAAAATGAGTTCCTAATAGTGTTTGCAGCCTATCTTCATATTTATTCAGAAGTATTCCCACAGAGATGCATTGAATCTGCTTCCTAGTTAATTTATAAAGACTTAATTTATAAAGGTTGTAGTCTGTTAGTAAATATTTTAATATGTGGCATTTTGGGGTTAAATACTGGACCAGCACTCTTTTGTCTCCACTCCCTTTCTTCCTCATTTATACCTAATAAGTTTGATTAAGGAAAAATATTTTTGATCCTACTGTGTATAATTGCAAGCTTTGTCATTATTTTGTCATAAGTTTAAGTGTCCTGTGTCATAGTTTTTTTCTTATCACAATCTTGATTAGTTTTGCTTGCCTTCTGTTTATTTCAGTTCCATATATTACATTATGTTTTGCTTGTCATTCTCTAAATCTAAATTGGGTGGTGTGCATCTCCAAAAAGCTGAATGCAGCCTGTGTTTTTATTGGATTTTGAGTGTAAGAAATCCAAATCTCATGGACTTTTAAAAACTAGCTGGATGAAAGCAGTTTATACTGGTGGTTGGATTCATTATACTGGTCCATTGTAAAGAAGATTGCTTTTGAAGTGAGAATAGCCTCATTAACAAGAAGTGCTAACCATTATGCTTTCAAGTAATATGATCTGTTTGGAGCTTAATTTTCTACCTGTAGATTCAGAGTTTTGTTTTTTAGCTTCCTTTTGTTTTAAGAATACCCATACATATTAATATTTAAGCATTTTGTTACAGTATGTTTCTCATTTAACAGACACAGCAATATGTTTGTCCTACAGCTTTAAATTCCCATGCTGATAGATGGTTTTTGTAATTTTTGTTTAATGGAATCTAGTTTCTAAAAAGAAAGCATAGATACATTGTTTAAAGTTCCTGATTGCAGATAGAATTGAACTACTTGTGGGCAGAGAGCTAATTTTCCATGTGAGGGAAAAGGATGTGTGATTCAGCAAAATATGTACCTAAGCTTGGAATTTTCCATTTAAGCTTCTCCAGTCAGCTTACAACTTATATCTGAAGAGGCTAAAGTCACACATGAAATAAATACACAATAAAAAAACCTTGTAGAAATTTGCTTTGTCTAATTTTTTGTTACTTTCTGAGAAGCTACACAAATGTTGTAACCTGTCTGTTGAATCTGCTATTTCCTGAGCTGATAATCCCCATCTTGCTTCCTTCCAGATGTGTTAGCTATGCTAGGTGGGAATGATATGAATTGTAGTCTAGCATGTTTGAAATAAAAGGTTATACTGGGATTTATTCAATTTCTATTAATTCTGAATTAATATAAAAATGGGGGAATACATAATACTGTACTACTGAACAAAACTCCATTTTTTACCCTCTGAATATCTTCCTTGACTCTTAAATTTTGACCCTCTTGATATGTACTTTAGCTTAATTTTCATTAATTGGATACTGTATTGTTTGAGGGTGGAATTAAATATTTTTGCTATTAAGCTTCTAAAAGGAAACATAGATACAGCTTGCATTATTGATACAGCTTGCAGCATTTTGTTAATATTAATGTACTTGGAAATTCAAATGTAGAAATGTGGAAAGTCAATGTAATTGAATGTGTTTGAAGCAGTCTATTTTTAAAATTAAAATCAGCCAAACTATTTGATATTACAGATGATTATCAATATTTTGATTGCAGTGTTAGATGTGGGTTATTTTAGCTGTGCTCTATTAAAACAGGACCATTACATACATGGTCTAATACATACCATTATTAAAACAGGTATGTATTAGTTATATCCATGGTACAGGATAGATAGATTGTTGCCTTGAAACCACTTGAGTTCTTGTGATGTCATAACACCTGATCAAGGAAACAGATTTGAGACAGAGCCAAGATTATTAAGGACTGGAGTCAGGCAGTCATGGATGTAAGGAGAAAAGGACCACGGGAGGACTGTGTGCTAGAGGGAAATTGGGGTAGAGAATATGTTTAGATTAATTAGAACTAAGCTATGAAACGAGTGATGGGATTAGGAGGTAAAGGAAAGAATTGAGAAGCTAGGTTTTGTGAAAAGTTGAGAAACAAAGCTACACACATTGGGAACTGTACAACTTCCAGAACTCAAAGCTCTTTTCCAGTCCAGCTATTGATTAAATGGTGGTTACATAAATTATTCATGTAATTTTTATCAAGCCTCGGAGACTGAAAAGTACATGGTAGCAAATAACATTTGTGTTTCTACAAACGTTGATTGACTGATTCACAGAGCTAAACGTGAGATAGGAATACTAAAAATTGTTTTTTAAAACTGTTTATATGTATGAAGTCATATTTTAGGTTGTGGCTAGATTTTGTGATTAAGGGTTGGAGTTTTAAGACTTAAATCCACAGTATGGAGTGTCTCTGGGCTTGTGTCTGTCACCACTTCTTTTTAATATCTACATGAGATAGATGGAAGAGGTAATCCGACAGTGCAAGATGTGGTATTAATATGCCGATGATACTCAGTTACACATTTCTACCCCTGATTAGCCAAGCAATACTATCCCAGTGCTGGCCCATTGCCTGGGTCCTGTAAATGTTTGAATGAGCCAGCCCTGGGTTTCATAGTTTTTATTTTATGGTTTTGATTCTTTTGTTATTTTTACTGTTTATTGTGGCTTATAAAGTCTTATTTATAAATCTTTATAAAGTCTTACAAAATAAAAGTGCTTGTCATATGAGGAGTAGTATCTACTCTGTACAAAATTATCTATCTTCAGGCTTGGGAACTCGGCTGAATTGTGTCTGGACAATTTGTATTATTAGATACCAGTTGGTTCTTAATTTTTTTAAAAAATTAGTATGGTTATAGTTTGTCTCTAGATATTACTAGAAAATTATTCATTTCCAGAATTTTAAGTAGTGAAAAAGTAGTAGTAGTACTGGTAGCATCGGTTAGGAGATGCTGTCTAAATGTTTGAAGTATGCTTCCTATGAATTTTTTAAAAATAACCATAAAACAGGGAGGTAAGATATTAAAACAGTAAAAAACATGGTAGTGTTTGCTATATGTCATGGAAAATTGATTTTAATTTCAGACAGTACTATCATGTTAATTATTGTATGTATTCAAACATTTCTGTTGTAGAAAAGAAGAAATGAAAGCACAACATTAAAAGAAGAAGGAAATAAACAGTTTAAAAATGGAGGTAAGCAAATGGTTTATGGTAATATTTAAACTTTTGTTAGTGTTTGGGTCTCCAAATGCTGCCTTAAAACAGATTCTAAGGCGTGCAGAATAGTTATTCTTCCAGAATTACTATCCCAGATATGGCCCAGATTAATAAGAATGCAAGAGATCTGGACTTCTGGTAGTACAAGACTAACAATTAATGCAACATAGTAATCAAGGAAATCCTCAAAGAATTTATCTAGTCTTATTTTTAACTAGCTATCTTTAGGCTATATAGAATTGTTTCAATATACGACTTTACTATAGTATTTAGAAATTAAGATTCTGTAAATTAAGGGTATAGGAATGAAATTTAATAGTGCATGACTGGACTTCTGTTTGTGAACACGCTTTATCTGTTTCAAACTTGCCACTGTAATCCAGAGCAGATCTTGGCTTGGAGGTGGGAGGTGACAGGATGATAATATTTTTCTTCCTCTTATGTTGATGAAAACCTTCCTATGTTGGGAAAAAAGCTGCAAGGTTGCTTGCATTTAGATGGTAGGATTGTCATTCCATGTCAAGTGGCCTGATTTCAGGAAGGTGCCCAGGTCGACCATCATGGCTTTTGATGAAATTTGGTGTGAACATGCACACACATCTCCAATGAACGTTGGTAAAGTGACATGTTTGCCGATGCAATACTTGCGGAGATATAGTCATTTGTATGATCCCATACTGCAGCCTTCGACAGTATGACTTTGAGGTTTCAGCAACTTTGAGACATAATATCTCTGGCAATATTTTGTTGAGAGAAGCGAAACTTGGACATCTTGTACAACTTGTTGTGCTCTGTTAAACAAAATAATAAAAACATTCTCATGAGTGATCTCCATCTAGACAATTGGGAGCAAATTTGGCTGAAAATGACTGCGGCACAAAAAAAGGGTAAAGTTTGTTTTTTTATATCTCTGGAAGGAAAGGTATGAGAAACGTGAAACTTTGTGCATAATAACTTAGCAACACAAGATTGTCGAATATAAAATGTCATTCTCCTACTGCTTTCCCAATAGTTCACAAATTGAGTGTAAAGTTGATGGTTTTTGTAAAAATGCCAAAAATAGGGTATTTTCAGCCTGCTTTTACAAAAAAAGACCTTCTGGAAACTCTGTTAAATCATTCTCATTAGAAAAAGCATGTTTCAAACCCCCTAAAAAAGTAGAGTTGGTGTTCGATTGCTGATGTATAAAGCCCTAAAAATAGGGACAAAGTGGAGGATGTTGTATGGCAACATCACCTCCATTCTATTATTGTTTCATCTTGTTTATTTTATATAGACATCATTACTAGTATTATACTGCATTGGCCTATGGTGACATTGTCACTACCAGTTCAGGCCCTTGACCCAGCAACCCCATCACCATTGGGGACATACCTGATAGCCATACAATACCAGCCACAGGTGGGTTTCTTGGTTCAGGATCCCAAGCCTGTAGTTTGGTTTCTTCCAAAGCATTGTGTGGGTATCTGTCTGGTTCCCAAGCTGCTGATTGGGCAGCTTATCCTAGGTTCCCAAGCCTAAAGCGGGTATCTTAAATGGTTTCCAAGCCGAAGTCCATACTGTTTGTATGAACTGCCAAATTCCAACAACCATCTTGTCTTTCAGGCCAATAAAATGAATGAGCAGGGCCTTGCGGATGCATAAATGTTACCAACGCATCATTTTGTTTGATTGAAATTTCCATGACGTTACCTACCCACCATTTTTGTCATAAATGCAGGCAACATAACAACCGGAAATTAGGTCAGCCAATTTTAAATTCGGATCAATGGTATTGGACAATTTGGCCACACAGTTAATTGTGTCATTTGAAACTTTGTTGACAGAAATCAAATTTGAATCAACTGGCATAAACTGGTGATGACCTCTTATGCCAGCCATTGTGCTGCTAACTTTCCATCATTCTTCTTGCAGCATCCTGCTTTATTTGATTTCTCTCTTCGGAACGTAGATAAATTTAATTCCGTGAATGTTTCTGTCGCAAAAGTTGAACAGATCTGTTGCTGTCAATATTCTGACAGTTGATGGCTGCTGGAGACTGGCTTGAGCAGCCAAATGTTTAGTCGTGCCACCATCGTATGGTGAATTGATGAAACAAAATCACATGGTGAAACATTCACGGAGATATATATATATATATATATATATATATATATATATACATACGTTCTGAAGAGAGAAATTTACCAATGTTTACTACTTTACCAATGTTCATTGGGGACATGTGTGCACCAAATTTCATCAAAACCCATGATGGTCAACCTGGGAGCCCCAGACCACTTGACATGGAATGACCCCAATGAGAGCCACATCTTGGTAGAGATAAACATGAATCATTTGCCAGCTGTTAATACTAACAGGTTTCCTAGGCATAATCTTTCAGTGACAATTCCAATTTTTCATCTTAAAATGGTTGAAAAGTAGCCCATGGCTGCTTCCTTTGTGCATCAGACTTACTGGACCTAGGATTGCGTTGAATGGCAACTTGCTATAACTGAGGTGATCTTGGAGAGGAAGCATACTCTTATTGGATTTTCTCCTAGTTGCTTTTCCCAGTCTAGGTAGTCCTTGACTTACGACCATAAACGAGACTGGACTTTCTGTTACTAAGCAATGTCATAAAGTGAGTCATTGTGTGGCTGCATCCATTAATGACTGTTGCCATTGTTAACCAAGAATCGTGGGTTGCTAAGTGAGTGCCCATCCAAATCCAAACCATTCTGGGCTTGGTTCCTCCCAGCCTCAAGCCTAAGTAAGATTAAGGACTGCCTCCAGCTCCCCCATGCTGCTTGTCTGACACCCATCTCTGCCCATTGGCTGCTGCAAACCTCCTGCAAGCCTCAGCACCCCAGCCGGCTCCAGCAAGGTGTCACTAAGCTGCAGTGCCCAGGAAGCCCCAGCAAACCTCAGCAAGTGTTCATTTGCCCAATTGCCACCTTTCCCAGCTCCCCACACTGACCTTTTGCCTTTTATGCCCAGCTGCGGTGGCTGAAGCAGAAGGGCCTCACTGCCTTTGCTGTCTTTGAAGAGAGAGTCTAAGGGCATTTCTGATGCACATTTCTCAGCGCACATTGAAAGCCGCTAGTGGTTGTTGGGCTGTCTTCTTCCTCCTACAAAAGCACTTATGGGAAACCCTCTAGGGGAACTTTTGGTGCACACTTTGCAGTGCAAGTTGGAAGCTGCTGGCTATTCGTGAGGTTTTCTGTTTCCTCCTGCAAAGTGCTCTGCAGGAGGAGTGCTTTGCAGAAAGAAAAAGACAAATGGCCAGTGGCTTCCAGCATGCACTGCAAAGTGTGCTAAAAGCACCCCTGGAGAGTTTTGTAGGAGTGCTTTGCAAAAGACAATTGGTAGGAGGAAGAAGAAGAAAGCCTCATGAATGATCAGCAGCTTCCAACATGCTCTGCGGAGTATGTGCTGGTTGACCCTACAGCCATTGCCCTTCCTTGGGCTTCTATTGGCTGAAAGCCTCTCCCCTTGGCAGAACAGTTCGTTGGTTCTTCACGAATATGTCAACACAGCTATCTTGTGGGCTATGCTGAGTTACCTATCTTAATCTAGGAATTAATACAGCGGAGGCAATTCCACATAAACATCATGTTCTGGAACTGAAGGAATCAAAAAGAGAAATCTCTTCTACATGAGGAAAATGGAAAAAAGGGAAGCAGTGTCATCATTTCTATCTTCACTGGAATCTTTCATTCTTCTGCAGCCAATCATATGCCCAGGCTAGATTTTAATGCCCCCAGTGTTTCTGGATTCTCTGAAAGTTCTGCTGAACTTTTTCAGTTTAGGCTCAACTTCAAAACTGAACTTTGAGAATTGCCAGATTCTTGGTATTGAAGTGCTTGGTTCCTAGATATGATTGCTCCTGTGATTGCTCTTATAACATGGTGACATCATGGCCTCTGTTCTTGGTTTGGAAGATCCTTAGAGTCTTTATCATATGTCTCCTGCTCTTGATCGTATATAATATTAGTTTTTGATATCATCTTTCATATTCTTGAGTAGAGGACAAATACCTTATGAATTACAGGGATATTAACTGATAGGGTAGTCAGTTTTTTTCCAGAAGATAATGGATAATGCATTCTTCCTATCTATTGTAAATTTTCTTCATCTTTGATTTTTGCCATCTATATATAAAATTAATAGCTAGTTTCTGATGCACTTACTATTACCATGCCATTTTTTAGGAGCTATCCTATAAGTTGTTGCTTATATTTTAACAAATTAGCAGTAAATATTGTAATAAAAACAAAAGGATTTTAAGTTATTAATCCCAATTTTAGGATTTACAAATAATATTTATGCATTTGTATCCTACCTTTTTTATTTTTATAATTAACTCAAGTTGGCTCAATACATAATATTTTCCCCACAGCAACAACTCTATGAAGTAGATTGGGCTGAGAGAGATTGGCTGAAAGTCAGATAGAGAGTGTGTAAGATAAATAAGCTTGAACTGTGGAACACTTGCACAAATAATGCAAGGCTTGGTTGCTGAATGCTATAGGTGGATGCCTGAGAATAAATATTTGCCAAATAGGGAGGGAGTTAAGATGATATATTTTCCCCTTGGTTGTTTATGTGTTTATGAATAAGGAATGCTTGTTGGAACAATGAGCTGTGTTGGCTGGGAATTCAAATGTGCATGGATTTTTGTATATAGACAATGTTGAATTGTTGGCTAAAAACCCAACTTCTTTTGTAGCAAATGCTGGATTGATTCTATGACTCAAGAGGAATATGGTCCTCAAAATTATCGTATGTTTTGAGTATAAGATGCACTGTTCCCCCCCAAAAAAGGGTAAAAATCAGGGTGCGTCTTATACTCCAAATGCAGCCCCGCCCAGCCTCTCAAACGGAGATTTCAGAGGCTGAAAAAAGATTTCAGAGGCTGAAAAAAGCCTCCAAAAGAAGCTTCAGAAGCTTCAGCAAAAAAGCCTCCTCCGGAAGAAACTTCAGAAAAAAAGTCTCCCATAGAAGTTTCAGAAAAAAAAGCCTCAGTGACTTTTTTTTCTGAAGCTCTGTTTGGGAGGCTTTCAGAAGCAGGAAAAAAAAGGTTTTTCTGAAACAGAGTTTCAGAAGTTTCAAAAGCAGAAAAAAAAAGCAAGGCACAGAGCTGATAACCAAGGAACCTGCTGCTAAAATTCACCTCTGGGAACAGCTGATTGGGAGTATTCTGGGAGGCAGATCCACCCCCAATTTCTTATTTTCCTCCCCCAAAACTAAGATGCCTCTTATACTCCGGTGCCTCTTATACTCTGAAAAATACGGTAATGTATCAAAAAGCAAGATAACCGCTTGGTAAACAAAATTGGATAAAAAAATGGCTAATTGTACATAAATGGAAGAAAATGAGAGCAATTTGCATACATTGATAGACTTTTCATTTTATTTTATTTATTTTGTCAAGCATGTATTAGATAACAGACATAGGTATAGACATGGTTATCAATACATGAAATGGATACCAATAAATGGAGACATTAGGACAGGGACAGTAGGACTTCTTACTAAAGGTAGAATAATGGATGGAGAAATGTTCAAATGATGGTAGGCAATGGATAGTAGGTAGCCTGTTGTAAGAAATTAGCATTTGCCAAAGGAAGCAAGAGTTGGATAGGTCAGGAAAATACAGAGTACAGTGGGAATTCTGTACTGAAAAACTATGTGATAAAACAAAACGGGAGAGTGTCAAGTATTAATGATGTGAATGAATGTGGATTGAACATAAAAGTGTTAGGTGTTTTGATTTTACAGAAAGAATTGATAAAATTTATTTATTAATTAGTCTTAGATGCCGCCCTACTCCCAAAGGACTCAGGGCGGCGTACAACAATAAAAACAGTAATAATAATAATAAACAATTAAAACGAATAAAAACCAGTACTAAAAATCCCAGTTAAATTAAATAATGAAGGGGTCAAGAGCAAAAAAATTGCAGTTAGATGGAGTTAATAAGATCCTGAAAAAGAGAAAAGTGGGAAATTTAAACAATAAAAATGAATGAGTAGCACAGTATATGGATATAATGGAAGCAAGGCTTGATTGCAGGAATAAAAAGAATAAAGGAATAAAAAGATGACAGGTATAGTGAATGGTGTTGAAGTAAATTAGATTTGGCTGTATTTCCTTTTTCTTTTTGCCTTGTCTTTTTGTCTTTGATTTACTCTTTCTTACTCTTTTTTTCTGCACCTACTTGCCTGCCCCCTCCCCCATAATGTGTGAATGTGAGAGAGAGAGAGGGGAGAAAGGGAAAGAACAGCAAAGCTTGTCTGAAATAGCAAACCAAGGAAATAATAGTACTTGATGGTTTCAAATTGTTCACATTCTATTTTCATTCTTGAGTGGTACCGTTTTGCTTATATAAGAATTGGCTCTTTGTAAATGAATCTGTTACTATGGTTGCCCACAATTTTTTCCCCTGGTCTTGGTACTTTTTAAAATTTGTGCTTGGTATAATTATGGGAATGATAGACTCTTTTGAAGAAAGTCTACCGTATTTATGTGGTTGCTAGGAGTCAAAAGTGACTTAATGGCATAAAATCAATCATAATAATCGTGAACCATCTTTGAGATCAATGGTTGTCACAGTGTTGTCTGGGGACTGATGAAATCAAATAAGGGTTTTCACATTTTTCATTTTTAATTTCTAATACAATACATATTAATAGATATAATTCACATAAGCCAAAGCTCTTTGGGATCTTCAAACATTTTGAAGACTGTAAAGCTCCTGAGAATCACCATTTGAGAATCACCGGTGTAGAGGCAAAGATAGGATTTTGTTGACATTATACTTTATAAAAGCCTGGCGTGATAGAGGAAACTTAGAAAGTACAGGTAGTTTTTGTTTTATGGCAATTCATTTAGTGACCGTTTGAAATTACAGAGCTGCTGAAAAAATGAGTCCTTGCACTTATGATAGTTGCAGCATTCTGCAGTCACGTGATTGCCATTTGCAACCTTCCCAGGTGGCTTCTGACAAGCAAGGTCAATGAGGAAGTTGGCAGGAGCTGGTCACGTGACATCTTGCTTTATGGCCTCACCACTTACTGATGAATTTTCCAGTCCCTTTTCTGGTTATAAATCGAGGAGTACTTGTATGTTTGTTTTTAGTGCATTCATGTATCCACTTATTATGCCCATTAAACACATTAATGCATAGGAACTTGAGATATTGACTCATAAATACTTAACAAAAATCTTATGTACGGTATTCCAAAAGATTGTAGACAAAGCTCTGTGAGTGATAGTTGGGTTTTGAAAGAAAAAACAAAACACAAGCTTCAAACGCACATTAACATTGCATAGCAAACCAAGAATGATACCGTATTGGGAATTCTACATAAACATAATGTACATGAGAAGCAGCAATGTAACAATATCTGTTGAAAGTGTTTGCGTTAAAAGGAGAGGCTAAATAGAAAGGCATCTCGGAAGTGTTTCTTGTCATATTTTATAACAGAGAGACGAAAGATAGTAGTAAAGGCAATAATTGAACAGTTTTTGAAAAGAAATAAGGAGAAAAGAAGTAATTCCCAGAACTGGGAAGACTCTCTGGGAAGGAGTGATGTTGGGTGCATTTTTCGTGCATTCTTCATGAAGGTTTACATGCTTCGTGATGGTTCTAAATCTGGAAGACTCCTTTATCAGAAGAGTATCTGCTTCTGTTTAGTTTTGCAGAGTACTTCAGTTTCCTGGATGTCTTGCTTAGATAAAGGTAGAAACTCAGTCTTGGAGACCACATGATTCTTGACAACAGTATGGAAGTAATTTGCTCTTGCTTTCCTTCTGGATGCTTTTTAAAAATTACTCAGCCTAACCTTCAACTCTGGGATTCGGTGTTACCCCTGCAAACACTAATCAGGCCTGGCCCTTTTTAGCTTCTAAGCCCAGACTAGTCTAACCAGATGCTGAAACATGCTGCGTTTACCACCTTAAAAAAATAGTATTCTTGCATATTAGGGACAACCTGAGTTTTTCTTGGGAAAAGATACATGCCATCTGAAGACAGCAAACAACAACAACAAAAAAACACCATGGTAAAGAGCCAAATTTTTCTTGGCTAGAATTGAGTTCTTGGTTGCCATCAAATTCTCTCCTATTCGACCCACTTTCCTAATTGGCTTTCCTTTACTGCCTTGGTACCCTTTCGTACATGCAATTCTTTGTCAGTATTTCAGAATGGCAAGGCCTGCTATTATAGACTCATTATGTGCTTGTCTTGGAGACTATTAAGAGACCTTGGTGGCTCACCTAATTAATGCTCTGAACTAACTGTTCAGTTTAGTTCCAGATGCCAGCAATTAGTG
>JANHFM010007119.1:581700-610862 GCA_032468115.1 Grayia smithii
AATATATTTGCTTTCTATTTTGCTGAGAAAGAAATAATAAGGGAGACTAGTATAGATCTATTTCAAGCTATTTAGCTTTCATCAGCTAGCCATACCCTTCTGGTAAAGAGTTGAGAAAGGGGAGGAGAACCTGTGACTTAGTAGTTAATACAACTGCCTAACATGTAAAAAACAGCCCAGGTTCGAATCCCAGAAGGGTATGGCTAGCTGATGAGAGCTAAATAGCTTCAAATAGATCTATACTAGTCTCCCTTATTTATTTCTCAGCAAAATAGAAAACATATATATATATGCTTCACTCACCACAGCAACACAGAGTTGAACATATCTTGCATACATTGAAGGTGGTAATACAATTTTTTGACTCGAGGCTTATTGATATTAATTATGTAGCATCTTTTATGACTTGATGTAGTGGCACAGTAGTTCGCATGCAGGATTGCAGGCTAACTGCCACATCTTTCCAAAGTCAGTAAAATGAGGACCCAGAATGTTGTGGGCAATATCCTGATATTGTAAACACCCAGAGAGTGCTGTAAAGCACTATGGCGTGGTATATAAGTGCTATTGCTATTTGTTTTATTTTCTACAAATGGAAAATTCTTGGGTATCTTGGAATAGATTAGCTGATTTACAGATATGAAGCATACCTTCCTTAGCCTCTAGTTTCACTGACTTGCTGTCCCATAGTTCTGGATTTAGATGCTCGGCGATAAAGTTTTTACGCTACCATGTAATCTTTTCCAATCTTTATGAATGTCAGAAAAAGTATATTTTATATTAAATGTCAATGTTATCTCTCATTTAGGACAAGAAAGAAATGGCTATAAGTGATTGCAGCAAAGGTATTTTCTTCTCATGCTTTTGCTTTTGGTCAGGATATTATGTTTAGAGACTAGACATGGGACAGGATATGGGGAATTTGACAGATATCTGATATTATTATCTACGAGGATGAAGCCTGATCAATGGCACTGTTAATTTTCCCATCTACCTCCCTCAAATATTTGGTTTACTCAAGAAGGATTTGATGACTGAAATAAGCAGAAAGCTAAATAATTAGTCCATGATTGAAGCTTTCAACTGAGCATAAATCTAGGATGGTACAGTACATGGAAAATAATTGGGCTATGTTTATCTGATTTTAAAAGAAGAAATGAGTTGGGCATGTTTAGAGGGACTTGGAAATAGGCTGGATAGAATGGAGTAGAGGTAATAACAGTGAAATCAGATTGATTACCATCACTGTTAACTAAGATGCATATTAACATATGGTTTGTTGAATATATAACAATGGACTGGGCTCACATAGAATATTAAGCCATTAATCAGGTAAAATAATTTATGAATTACATTGTTGGTTCATACGACGTGAAATTGAAAGCAGACAATTTTTTCCCCCCAATCCTATGAATATAGATTCAGGTTCAGTATAATAATACTGCTAGAAATGTTGATATGTATGCCATGTTTCCCCGAAAATAAGACCATGTCTTATATTTTTTTTAACCCTGAACTAAGCGCTTGGCCTTATTGCCATGCACTCAAAAACCCGATTGGACTTATTATCAGGGGATGTCTTATTTTGGGGGAAAGAGGATATCTGCTTAATCTATTTACTATTTAGCAATGGAGTTATTAAATAATACTGCAACGTGGTTTTACAAGTATCTTATAGAAATACTGTAAGTAAGGTGTATTATTGCTCTCTTTTTGTTTTTCAGCTCTAGAGTTAAACCCAAACTATATCAAAGCACTATTGAGGAGGGCAGAACTGTACGAAAAAACAGAAAAACTAGATGAAGCTTTAGAAGATTACAAAAATCTGTTGGAGAAAGATCCATCGGTATATCAAGCAAGGGAAGCTTGCATGGTAAACTTATTTTTGTAATCAAGGAGATGATTATAGTAATACCATTAAAGCACAGAACTTTTCCGGACACTGGTGAAAGATGGCAGTCTAAGAAGCATGATCCAAAAGAATAGGGAGTGGAGAGAGGCTGGCACTGAAACCATAACCCTGATTTTTCAAGTTGGAGGACCAGTTATAAGAGACGAGGGAAGAGGATTTTAAAAGCTTGAATTAAAGCTTTTACTTCAGATGTGAGCAAACACAGCTTTGGAATTAAAGTTTGGGAAAAATCTGCCAGGGAGGGAACAAAAGGCCATCTTGATGTTTCTTTCTTTCTTTTCTTGTTTGTTTTTGTGACTTTTTGAAGAGCATTTGCTTTCAAATTCTCAGAATAGATGATAAAGCTGTAACTTTTTGGTCCCCTCCAAAACAATTTGGTTTTAAAGTTTTAGCAATGTGTGGTCCTAATAGCCCCTTTTAAAGGGGCTGGTGGGGAGGGTTGTCTAAAATATGGAAAAATCACAAAATCAGAATGTTCTTAGGAGAGACTATCATAAAGATGTCCCACTCTTTACATAACATCATCAACACCTAGCCGTAGGCGTTAATAATGGCTTTGAAGTTCCTTAAATGCTATTATGAAGGGACTATCTATGTCTCTGAATTATATGACTTGAAAGAAAATCTGGAGTTGTATAATGGGCACATTTTGGATTTGGAAGCTCAAAATTGCATCCACTGAGCTATTTCTCTTACTTAGATGAAAGCAAAATCACTCTTTGGCAGGTATGTATGGGTCTAATAAATCAGATGATGGCCTGCGTTATATGTGAACTTAAAGCAAGCATTGACAATAATTGTGTCCTTATCTTTTCATCATCCAGTAATGCATCAATCTCTGCACACTGAATAAAGAATAAATAAAGTTGCTTAATATGTTTGTGGAATTGGTCTTCTGTTTGCTTTTGTTTTTAGAGATTGCCAAAAGAAATAGAAGAACGTAATGAAAAACTTAAGGCTGAGATGTTAGGTAAGTAAATTTTGTACATAGTTTGCTAATGCAGGAGAATGGTTTCAGTAAGGGTATATGCATAAAAGATTGTGGCTTTTTAAAATTGCCTTTTCTGTAGAATTCCATAGTACCACAGACTCGTTTCAGATTTCTGCCATGTATGAAAAGAAAGGATTTGTGTATATTTATTTTGTCAGGTCATTAAAAAAACTCTTGGAGCTGGGTCACCCTGATCTCTCCAGCTACAAAAATAGAAACACCCTGACTATTGCCACAGTAGAAATACAGATTATTTCATTTTGGCATTAAGAAACAAACTTTTATATAAAAGCAAACAGCAAAATTGCTTCTGCCATGGGATCTGCAGCATAAAGTCATTCTGAACATGGGAATAATAGACTGGATACAGAGGCTGGTTGCAGATTTTATTAATGTTAAAATTATATCTAGTATTTGGGTATACAAGACAACTGTTTTTCTCCTCATTCAGCCAATTGTTTTGTGATGGTGATATAGTTAATATTCCTTAGAAAATAGTAAAATTTGTTCATAACAATGTGAAATCATCATTGCCAGTTCTTTAACTGGTGTTGACCTTCATACACATCAAGGTCTTGTCCAAAACCTAGGATGTCATAATGTATTGGCATAGTATGTGTGTAGATCTAGGCAGTGTGATATTTTGCAATTCTAGAGGGAAATTTTGTCAATGCACAGATTTTTTAAGTGCTGTCCAAGATACTTCAATATGGCACCCAGTGGGACCACCATGACCAAGATTATGTCATAATCTTTTCATTTTGCGATCTTGATACGGTACTTAATACTTTATGATCTCCAATTTTTTGGTATTGTCATATTAATTATCCACATTTTTTTTCTTTTCAATCATAGCTGTATCTGGTGTGTTATGAACCAAAACTTTTATTGGTTTTTATTTGGAAATCCTACAGTATATTAATTTGCTCATATTCAACTGCTTTTTCAACTCTGTGTTTTAATACTGGCGCATGGTAATTTTTATAGATGTTCCAGTGCATCATTTGGGTGACTGTGTTATGTACAATTTTGCATGAGCTGAGTATATTATCTATTGTTTCTTTTGCTTCTTTGCACAATCTGAATTTTTAATCATTTGACGATTTTTAAAATTCTGGCCTTGATTGCATTAATTTGAATAGCTTGCTCTTGCACAGCCAACATTGAGCCTTTGGTTTCTTTTTTAAATGTTCCAGTTGTAAGCCAATGCCAGGTTTTATCTTTATCCACTTTCCCGCAATCTTTTGTAGAAATTGTATAATGACGATGGTGGTGATGATGATTGGTATTGCAATCATCACCTGGTATTGCAATACTAGCTGATGCACAAATTGAAGAGAAACAGCTAGAAAAACATAAAATATAGTGATTTGCAAATTAAAGCTGAGTGACATTGGAGGAAGAAATCAATGGTTGTACCAATAGTAATGGGAGCCCTTGGAGCAATACCTAAAGGACTGCCTAGATATATGAAAAATTTGAAATTAGTATACCTGAATATACTGACTTTGCAAAAAACCCCTCAAAAACCCAACAACAATACCCACCCTACTCAGAACTGCTAGGTGCTTGGTTAGGACTTGAACTGTTAAGTTTTTACCAATCCCAGGCTATGAATCAAATTGAAGATTAACAACAACAACAACAATACCAACCACAATTGTTATTACCAGTATTATACCATCCATTTTCCCCAAAAGTCTCTGAGAGGTGCAAAAGGTCATTTCACTCTGGAGTACTTGTAGAGTTAATAATAGTTGTTGAAAGGTCAGCAAATGGAAAAACATCCAATTCTTTTCCATGCCCAATTCCTTTTCATTAGAAACTAGTTTTTGCTTCAGTATTTGCTACACTTCAGAAGGGATAGGTGCCTTTCTGAATTTAAGTCTTATGAAGATCTTCAAGTGATTTTTTGAGTGGTTCCAAACAAGATAGAACAATGTTTTTGTTTGAAATTGAAAAAAATACTAGTAGTATTGTAATTTTTAGCTGGATTTTAGTTTCAACATGTTCTTATAGTACCTATATGCTTATAAGTATTATATACTTATAGTGAAACTGATATTTAAAGTATTTTTTTTCAAAGCAATAGAGCAGAGTTTTATGCCAGTTATATGCTTGTTCTGAATCATACTCTTTGCGGATAGCTGATTTTAGTTGATCCAAACTCAAAATTGTTTGTTAAGCAAAGAGAGGGCTTATCCAGCTCAATCTTTGCCCTCTTGTCATTCATCCACATGCTTACTTTTGATTTTGTTTTTCATGGTCTTAAGACCATGATAATAATAATCAATAATAATAATCAACTTAAGCCCTTAAGGCAGGGCTTAATCTGGGCTGTTCTCAGTTTCAATTCTTCACAAACCTAGTATTGTCTAATTACAGTATTACATTAGGGAGCAACATGATTTCTTCTCACCCTTTTTAAAATAAAAACATTAACTAAGGAGTTCTAGAATTGAGGATGAACACAGTAACTGTAAATAATTGTGATTAAAAGGTCACAGGGGTAGTAGCAAACAGTGTCTTTCAGTTTGAAAACAGGTGTTCTGTTTACCATTGGTTTGTCAAAAACATGCTGTGAGCATTATGAAGCCCACAGGAGTTGTGCTAGTGGAGATATAAATTCAAAGGGAAAAACTGCCTGTAATACATAATGGTGGAGCAAATTTCAGACATGTAACATCTTTTAACATCATGGAGTTTCTCTTAAAGTGACCATCTCCGGTGAAAGTGGATGATATTTTTCTTATGTTGGCATTTCTTGAACAGAATTCTTAAAAGTCCTTTTAAGACTTCCTTCTTCTGTACAGTATCATTGTTAGAAGGCATTTCTTCCATTATTGTGCTAATTTTTAAAATGTAGCTGAAGGTGTGAATTTTTTAATGTATGTGTATTGCAGGCAAGCTGAAGGATCTTGGGAACCTGGTTCTCCGTCCTTTTGGCTTATCAACGGAAAACTTCCAAATGAAGCAAGATTCCTCAACTGGCTCCTACTCTATCAACTTTGTTCAAAATCCAAATAATAACAACCGATAACACTAGCCCAAACTGCATGTGGCAAATGTTGGGCTTTGAGGCTTAACTGTGACGCGGTTTCAATGAATGCAAAAAGGATGAGTAAACATTTAATGCATAACACTGTTCTTTAAACTGGGAGGGTTTGAACTGAGATGTATGCATTGTATATATGTGTGTGAGATTCTTTCAAAAGAGGTGGGCAGAAGACGAGTGATAATTGACCTCCGCAGTGATGTTTCGTGCACTTTGGCCACTCTGCCTCTTCCATCTGAAGAGGGATGGGGGTTAGCTTTGCAAGTTAGAAAAATGTCAGTGTGTCCAATCCTGTAGCCATAGTACAATCATTTCATCATTTGTGAAGTTTGTAAGTCTCTTTGAAGGGCAAAGAAGTGTTTCTCTATTTAGAGAATCTACTTTTACCTTACAGATTAATAAATCATTCATGATATTAGTGCCTGTCTTTTAATTCAAAGTAGCCTTTTCAGTGTTAAATGTTGCATAATAAAATACATTCTCTTGAATGAGAGAAAGTGGTTATTAGCACCTACCTACTACTACACACTCCCTTCCCCAGGTGATTTTATTTTATTTTATGCTTTTTTAGAAGACACATTGATGGGCTTTTAAATACAACTATTTAATTAATTTATTTTGAAAATCTCTCCCCCCCAAAAAAAATTTGAGGGGGACATCTGATAAAACAATTCAAAGTTCTTTATCACAAAAAAATATGTTAGTTTATTTGCAACATTCTCTGGTTATTAAGCAAGTTGGCTATTTCTGTTTGGACATGCCTACTAAACCCTTACGCTTTATTGGATTGGTTTCCACAAAATATGTCTTTTTTTGCAGAAGATACATAGGCAACTTGTAATTTCTATCAGTATCATAAAAAGTATATTATGGTATTTAAATATACTATTATATTTAGTTTCATCTTTAAGGAATGGTATTCAATTGTATAATTTGTACCAAACAAGATTATTCACCAATAGTGTCCAAACATTATTACTACACAGCCTTCATTTCAATAAGACTTCAAGATAGGCTGTTTTGATAAAAGAAAAAGAAAATACAGTGCATAGAAATTCTACATGGTTAAAACATCTTTTTGCAAATGTGAATACACACTTAGCATTTATCTGGAATTGTGGCATATTCAGAGTGAGAAAGTAGTGAATATGGCACATGAAACATTTTATATCCTTGCTATTAGTACTTTGTAATATCTTTGGCAAGAATAACAGCTTTCAAATATTTCCTGTAGCTAACTCGGTCTATTCTTGCTTTTGGAATTTTTCTTATTCTTCCATGCAGAACTTTTAGTTGAAAAGATTATTGTGTCTTCTCCCACACACTGTTTATTTGAGATCACCCCACAGATTTTTAATAATACTCAAGCCCGAGAATTGTAGGCCATTCTAAAATGTTTATCTTTCTAATAAGTACTTCATGGTTCACAAATAGTTCTTTATGCCAATTGGATGAGAGAGCTGGCAGAAGAAAGCCTTTTCTTTAACCTCATCTCAAAAATAATTATCTAGATAAACCCGAAACATTTTGAAAAAAGTGTTTTAGGCCGATGAAACAAAAATTGAACTCAGCCACAGTCACAAAAAGAAAAAAAGAGGAGAAACATTTTGAGAAAGAGAAACATTTTTGAATGGTATGCATAGAGTGTCTGTGTTATGCTCTAGAATTATAGCCACTGACAAAGGAAGCATTTTGTGAGTGGAAGAATGAAGAGGTTAAACTAAATGCTATGATCCCTAGAAATTGTTGTCCATAGTTAGTAAAATAATTGGATTTGAAAAGAAGCTAGGTAATCGAGCAGGACAAACACCTGTAAGGATCTCCAGACTTGAAAGTGGAACATCTGTGAGATCTCAACTTGAAGTGCATACAAAGAGACTTACAAAGAATTATTTTCAGCTTGAAACTGCAAAGGAAGAATGAGGAAAAAAATGCCAAGATTCTGATCAGAGTTGATCCTAAACCTGTACATGCATTTTTGTTCAAGATGGCATTTATAGTAAGTGATGGTATGGTTTTGGCTTAATTGACTTAATTTTTGGTTATATGGTTGGAAGAAAATAGTTTAAGAGTGTGTTAGGAGAGTTTGGAAGAAGCTGAATGAATTAGGGTAGGTTAATGAAACAAGACTTACAGACTATAATTGGAAGCTGTTTACCTATAGCGGTGGTGGTATTCAGCCAGTTCTATCTGGTTCGGGCGAATTGGTAGCATCAGCTGTGGGAGGCTCCCGTTTTTGACGCTCTGTGCATGTGCAGATATAGCGCGTGCGCTCACATTTGTGAACTGGTAGCAAAGGTAACAATACCACCCGACCTATAGTGACATTTTCCTATCACTGAGATCTGTTGGCTCTGCTGGAATGTGCAAATATTTTCAGTTGACCTGCTTCATGTTGGAGTGGGGACTGTAAAGGTGATTATTTGACTGCTGAGTGTAAAAATATACAGGAGAAGAGAGCAGGCATGGTGTATTATCCTGCTGCAGAAAATTTCACTAGGTTTAGAGGCAGTGGAGGGAATACTCCCTTTACCTGTTCTGCAAAATTATACACTAGAAGTGGTGTAATCTACATTGTTTAGAAAGCCATTGTCTTCTGTTGGAATTACTGTTAGCTACTTCTGCTTAATATTGCAACTTTCATTAATCTTTTACTGTCAAAGAAGCAAACAGGAAGAAACAGCAACATTGCTTGGGATAACTTTTTAAAAGTGCAGAGAGAACAAATCAACTTTTTATTTCAAAACATGGTACACAACAATTCTTGAATATTTAACTTCAGGCAAAACTTACTGTAAAATTTTAATATTTTTTTCCTTATTCAAGTCTACCAAAGAAAAGAGGCAAAGTGACATAATATACAGACATAAAAGGTAACATGGAGCAAAGCTTAAATATTAAGCAACTAAAGAAAAAAGTGAAAAGCAATACATTATTTCTAAAAATTTCCCTGACAGCATAATCTCAAAACGAAAAACAAGGTGGTTGCAATTCAATTCTTCACGAGCAATATAAATAGTCATCTCGTCCAGTGGTGGGTTGCCCCCGGTTCGGTCCGGTTCGCGCGAGTAGGTAGCGGTGACGCTGTGACGTCACCGAACCAGTTCGCAGCGTCCAGGACCCGGGCCCACCCGTGCGCCCCAACTCACCTTTTTTTTAAAAAAATTGGCGAAATTAGCTCTCTGCACGTGCATGAAGAGAACCGGTAGCGAAGGTGGGTAGAACCCACCCCTGATCTCGTCTCTTTTTCAAACTTAACTCCCTTCTTTTCTACACATAAAGTAAGCTGTGGCTTTTCCACATCACTGAATTAACGGTGGTAAAATAGGCAGAATTGGTGTGTTTGAAGAAAAATAAAACCAGAACTCTGGCTAACAGTGGGATGTTGTCTATGCAGGCACTATTGGCTCCGCCCATAATCAATATATGTACCCTTGTTTATATAGATTGTTACCATTTTCCTGAGTAGAAATTATCTCTTTGCCATGGTGACTCCCGCAAGCTTTATGCATTTTTTTTCAAGTGAAAAGACATCATTTTAAATTAAGATGCTTTTAAAAAAGCGTTTTTCCTTCAGAATAGATGCATTATCTCCTTGAAGTTTCTTTTTAACCTTCAAATTAGTTTCAAATAACCTTTTATGAATGAAAAATTGTAAAAAAAAAAGTCTACACCACTTCTCTTGCTTTTACATCAGTGAAAAAGAGTACTGCAGAACCTTTAAAAGTTACCAAATTTCTTATGAAAGTGGGCACAATTGAAATTACTATTAATCATTATTACACAGGTTTTTTTTTAAAGTAGGTGCTCTGGAATCTTTATAAATACTTTTTAAAAATGTTTTCACAGATAATTATTAAATCTTTTAATATAGACTTGTATTGTAATAAACATATTTCCCTTGTTTCAAATGCTATTTAAAATATAAATCTGTTACTAAATAAAATAAAGAGGAAAAGTTATGATTGCAACTTGGAAAATATGAACTGGACACTTGCTGTATTTGCTGGAATACATAATTTTAGAAAAAAATATCAATGTATTTTAATATTCTAAATTGAAATCTATATATTAGAAGGTATCCTTGTATTGACATGGAAACTGTTAATTATATCAATCTCTAAATTCTGCATTTTTGTGATATCACTTTGTCAAGCTACGGTAACTGCTGAATTTTGCTTCCAACACAAGGGTTTGCATTCTTTCAAAATGAGAAGCAGTTTAAAAATACTGAACAAGTAATTCTTTTAGACTTTCAGTGTAACCCAGTGAAAATTTGACATAACTTACTTCTCATTGAAATGTGAAACCACATTGCTGTTAAAAAAACTCAGGTCCCGTTGAGATAGGAAACTTTCCTGTGTAAACCAGCTAATCTTTAAAATGCCAGGGAAGTCTCAGTGGAACATGTTAGTTATGACTAACTTAATGTGCAATACATCACTGTGCTATAAAAAGAAATTTCATGACTTTGGATACCAATTACTAGTCCATCTTAACAGTACCCGTTTCTGGCAGATACTGCTGGGTGAACACAAGCAGATAGAAGATCTGTACCTTGTGATGCAGCCTCTGTTCAAGCCACCAAACTATTTCCAAAAGGGATGGTCTTTGCAACAATTACTCAAGGTAGAGTTATCTATTTTCGCCCCTTGCTGCTTTCTTTATGGAAAACCTTAGTCTCGGAACACATCTGTCAGCACTTAATAACACAGCTGAATTTGGACATGCTTCCAGTAAAGGATTACAGCTCTGCTAACACTTGCACTAAAGACTAATGTTTGTTAAGATGTAAAATGTAACACACCAAGAACAAAAGAAGAACTTTACAGCCAACTTTCCAGGTGTCTCAATCAGTTCCCAGCGCCCATTCAGACAAGTTGCATTTGAAGAATAATATTACACTTTGTGATTCTTCATTCTGGTACTTCAAGTGATTCCTTACATGTTGAATAGGCTCCTTGGCTCATGCCTTTGTTTATTGCAAAAATAGTTTATAAAATATCAACATTTTAGATTTGAAATTAAATGTACAACACATACAGATTTCCTGGAAATAGGGTACAAGTTCTTTTTTTAAAAAGTATCTCAGCATACACCATGTTCTGGATTGCAGAGGAAAGAGGCATATCAGGTGTATGCAATTTCTGGTTAGCTGACAGACTTCATGCCAGTGCAAGAGAGTTCCATAAACACAGCAGATGATTAATGTCTCTGAGCTGAAAAAGAAAAATACGAATTTATAGTGTAAGTTTTAAAAAAATGGATATGAACTTATTCCACTGAAACAATATTTTAGATATTTAAACTCAACATGAAAGCTAACAGTGTGTCATCAGCATTTTTTTCTCTATTTTGTAACCTTTATAAAATAATTCCCTATGACTGTGGATTCCATAGGAAAATGGAGGTGAGTGTACTTTGAAGATCTTCTAGGGATTTCATAATATAGTTAACCTAATTTACTGTACATGTTTAAAATATCCAGTTGTCTCATTTCTGAGGCATACCATCAATCATGATAAAAGTTCTCATATCATTGGGTTTGTTAAAAATAGTTAAAATCATATTTAAATTAGAAGTCAAAAAGTATGTTTGATAACATTGATTTTGAAGGCTTTATCACCTAAAAAGCCTTATATTTATATTAAATATATATTAAAATGGGCAATCAAAGAAACATATAAATATATCAGAGGAAAATAAGTAAGAGGCAACTGGACTATTTGGCACCAAGGATATTAAAAGTATATTAAAAGAGAAGGCAATTGCAGAAAAGCTTAATATTCACTGTAGTTCACGATAGAATTAGTCTTCTAAATACTCCTATCAAAACTGCAATTTTTACGAAAGCAATTTGAACAATTGGGGCAAATATTTGTGAGCAGGGATTGTATTCTAATAGAAATAATTATCCCAAAAGCTAGATCCAGACATATCCCCTCCCCCATCAAAGCTAGATTCAGATGGTATTCATCAAATGTAATGATTTACATCAAATGTAAAATGGTTTTTTTAAAAAAATAGATATTATCCTAGATTTATCTTTGTATTAAAAGAAGTGGGGAAATGGTATAATGCTAGGAAATTACAGATAAATTGGATTAATATCTAGTCTGAGCGAAGTCTTGCAAAAGAAAAATCAACATCTATAGAAAAGTAAGTTTTATTCCACTACCATCTTACAAATAGAGAGATGGTAAATGTATGTTTAGGCCAGGATTGTGCCATTTATTTTGGGGTGGTGGTGGTACTCAAACACTTCAATTTGAGATCATGTGTTAGGCATAAAATAGCCGTAGAGAGACTTGCTTATCCATCAAATGACAGCCATGGTGGATATGGCTAGTCACAAAATACTTTAACAAAGTCTGTAATCCATGTTTGAATCATAATTTATAGACTATAAGATTATAGTCATCATGACATAGCATCAGGTCCAAATTACAGAGATGTATGCTATACTATAATGCCAAAGAGGCAGACTGTATAATCTGTATAATGTATGTAACATAATGCATGTGGCATTTCCCCCATCTGGGTACTTACAGAGATGACATGAAAAAATAACTTTTGGATTGATAAAAAGCTTGAAGGACAAAACACAGTGAATAAATGTTCAGTTGGAGCTTAATGCTTTTTAAGTGACAAAATGATGAAAAGCCTCAAAAGAATTTACTTTAATTGGAGGAAAAGTCCTTATAAAAAAGTGAAGTAATACATATTTGGGTGGAATCCATGTGTTCTAAGAGAATGTGTTGGGGAAAGTTTAATTAAAAAAATACCCAGTTTATGACTGCAATGAAGATGAAGAATTCTGCTGGAAATTATTGATATTGTAGAAAAGGTGAAAAGAGCAGGTATTAAAATGAAAAAAAAAGCACTAAAACGTATTTTCTATAATATATGAAACTTAAAAAAAAAGATATAGAAAATATATGGAAAAAAGGAGAAAATTATTCTGATATCCAGCATCTTCTAATTCTAAAATGTAGATATGTCCCAAAAGATGTTATTCATAAATTAAAAGCAAGTATGTCCAGCAGGATGGCAAGTATGTCCAGCAGGATGAAATCTGCCAGATCCTTATCCATACTATTGTTTGCTTTGAAATAATTTGTGCCAGAATTTAGCCAATAGAAATTTAATGCTAATATTTTTCTGTATCTTGGACTCAATAGACTTCCTAATATACTATGTTCGATACATAGCTACTGGTGTCTTAAGCTAAAATGACACCGGAAACAAGGAAAGATAAGGTGTTTTTGGGAGCGGAGGGGGGAGTCAGTATAAAGTCTGTCAAGAGTTTTAGCTCTCAAGAGAAACTGGCATTAGCACTGCAGGTAGAATAGTACACTGTACTATGTCCAAGGACAGACCTTATATATTCTAGTTCTTTAACACAGTACCACTTCACACTGCTCAAAGTGGGAACAGCAGCAATTATATTTGTTCCACTCTTAACTACTGCAGATCCTGTCCATGATGAATGTAGGCCAGCTAAGGAATAATTAACCATAAGGATGCTTCTGAAAACCCAGAATGTCCAAATTTTAGACAGTACTGTTAGGAACTGTTATCCTCAAAAGGATTTTGAATAATGAAGCTATTGGAAATGAGGAAAGTCATAACTGCAACTCAGAACATTAGAAAACCATCAGTACCAAAAGAGAAAAACTTTCAGGCAGGCTAGATATCAGTAAGTAATAGCAAATGATGTTGAAGATGCCTCCAGTGCATGTTCTATTTAATGGAAGAAACAGCAAAGAAGTATGATTTAAGATGTCTAATCCTTCTATAACTTTTAACATCCAATTTTTCAGCCTCTCTGGTTCTAGTATTCTTACATTATCATCTGCCCTTAATTTGATTCACTGATATTCACTTAAATGAAATATTTCTTATATAAAAATTAGCAATTCTTTGGCTAGCAACAAGGAAGCCCACGTGACAGATGCACAAGAAAGAATAATACAGGATTAGTTGATTTGACTTTATCTTTGGTTGCTCCAACCATTATGAATGAAAAACATCTTTATGGCCCTGTGGTTTAATAGCACAAGAGGACCTATGTTGAATCAGACCAAAGACTTAGTTTATCAAATGTTCTCTATTCAAACTGCCCAACCGTATAATTATGCAAAATTTACAAGCTAAATATATCTGGCATGAGCACATTCGTGTTCCCCACTGTTGTTTTCAGACATTTTTTATCTTGATGATTAAAGAGTAGCTTATCTTTCATATATTTGTCTAATGACAACTTTAACACCATCCCTGATAACAAATTTGGTTAACACCAGGCTTGAACTGAGCTTGTGAGCTTCAGTAAGGCATGCATTTTGTTCTTGCTGGCAATGGCAATGCTTTTTGAACATTAAAGAACATAGAAATCCCTCCTATAGAGATCATTGGCAAAGTGAATTATTGGCTTGCCTAATTCACTGAGATATTTGTGCTTTTGCATTATAAACTCAAATCTTGCACTTTATTGTACTTAATTTTAGTTCAATCTAGTTTTGATTTATGGTACTTTTTGTAGCTGGGCTAAGGCATATATAAACTCATTCCAAATTGCTCTAGTAATTCCATTACTTTTCATATTTTATTATACTACCTTGCTTGCACAGAAGTGCCTTTTCATTCACTTTCAGCTCATTTAGATACAGGCTCTGGACTATATCAATTCTTTTTCCAGCAAGAACTAGATTTCTCATTTCATTAAATTAGTGTATTTTAACTGCTTGACCTTTCCCAAGTACACTTTTGACCATTCACCAGGCTCCCAGGGGACTGAGAATCACTGAGAAGATTAATATTCAGTAAGAGCTTGTTAAACTAAATATGTTAACACAATCCTTATTAAAATATTTCTATGGCTAAATTATCAAGCTGAGAATATCAACGTCATAATCCAAAGTCATGTTCATACATTCTATGTACTGTTACTTTTACTCTAAAGATTGCTCATTAGGCATTAGATTAGGTAAACAACATCTGAGAGGAATTGCACTGAATTTGAAAATTGCCAAGATGTGTGAGATGTTAAGATTTCTTGGAGCTAGGATATACCCTATGCTTTTCTTGATTTTTAGTTTGAACATGGTCTATTGACACAATTAGAGTGGGGGTGGGGGTGGGTAGAATTATTGTACCTGGAGAATGAGCTTTCACAAAAAAGGAGAACATAATCAACTTTAAAAATGAGATGAAATGAGCAATAGTTTAAGAGTTAGATTCTTTGTTGGTTTTGCTTTGGTGAGCTATTGTAGCTTTCATTATAATTACTATAGCTATGGAGACTGAAAATAGATCAATTACAAGCTGCAGGAAAAGTTTCTTTTTAATCTGCCGACAGCCCTAAAGAAGTTGTAATTCAGCAAACCAATGCAGCAAATGTAAGCAACTAATTTCCACTAAAATGTGAGTATACAACTCATGTAGGATCATGTTCTCATACTACGATGAAATCAAGTTTACCATATGTATGAATTGCAGTGTCACCTTATATAGATGCAAGACCATCACTATTTCTTCCATTAAAGAAATTGCTGAAATAGCACAAGAAATTGCCTTAAAACAATTTGCCAAATACACTACGCAAACTACAGGAAACTGCAGTGGTCCCTAATATCAAGCTTAATCAAAAGATGTAGTCAATTTGTACCTTATTTGAATTAGTATACAAAGAACCTGCCCATAAAAATTATGTATGTGTTACAGTCTCCTCCATAGTTTCTTCAGTCTCTGAAAAGTACATTGGGGTAGGGGAGATTAACCCCAAATTTGGGAGCCACAAAACTGTAGCTGATAGAAATCCAAATTATGCTTCCTAACTCCTGCATGAGAGAGGTGCTTTCTCCTCAAAAGAATGGAATTCCAAACAAGTGTTTATTTCATTTGGTGATTCTCCCTTCAAAAAAAAACAGAATAAACCACATCATCATCTTAATGTCTTGCAATGAACAGTAATATTGTTATATACATGCTGCATGACATCTACATGATTTTAAAAACTACATAAATCAAGACTGTTTCATAGGACATAAAATGACACGAAGCAATGGCCAAAGACATTATACTGTCATTAAAAATTCAAACATATTTAGAACAAACTTTTTAAAAGGCACCAGTCTATAAAGTACCAAGATACACGAGAAAAGAATATTGAAAATAAGAATCAATTCCTGCTTGATAATGGTAAAGTTGTGTATTTCCTTCCAGACTGTAAAAATTCTCTTACACAAGAGAATTTCATTTCTGAGCATAGATGCACAACCTAAAGCTACATGTGGCTCCTGTAAGCCTTAGTATGATCTGGAGATTTCTAGCCTTATTGTTTTTTTATGTGGCAAAAATAAATATTAAATACCTGATTAGGAAGTAATCATATTCATTATCTTTCATTAAACTTTATTATTAATGAAAAGTCAAATATTTATCCTGACCACAGGATAATTCTTGGGAATGCATTCAAAGCACTCCCTTCTAGGCCATTTCTTGGCTTGGAAAGAAATATGCATTCAGTTTAAATTAATTTCTGAATCAATTAGACATCTGGTTCAGAAATAGGATTCCAAGGTAGAAGGAGCAAGCATCTATTAAGAGTACTTCCATAAGCTAGTATGATTGTTCAACTTGATCCTGTCTGGAAAGCTAGTCCACCCATTGCAAATTTAGAACAAACTGTCCACAGCAACCCTAAGCCAACCTACATTTTCAAGTTTATGGTAAACAGTGTAATTTAAAAAATCCTGAGCACAGCCTGCCTTTAAAAAAGACATAGCATGTTTTGCTCATTGAACTACTACATTGGTTTCTGTTTGCAGGAAAGAGAATACACGGTATAAGACTGAAATAGGACTGCATGCCATTTTGTGTGTTTTCTAATTTCAAAAAGCATTGGCTGACTGAATACAAGTTCATTTTTTAATAGATTTGGAAATTTACAGTTGATTGTGAGCATTGTCAAATGGAATACCTCAGGAAAGCAGAAAGACTTTCTAAAGCATATTTATAAAATAGCTAAACAGTTTAAAGCATAAGTATTTTGGAAAAAGTGAGTTAACATTGTATTATAATGTGAGACATACCTTAGCATCAGTCACAACAGAGCCTTTAGTCATTATTTCTTTGGACTCCATATGTTGGCCTGATTTTTGTTTAATATTCTTTTTTCCTAGAAAGTATCTACTCATAGAACTCGGGTATAAATTTCAGGGCAATAAAGTTAAGCCCTCTAATAACAGTTAAATGCAAAGTAGTAGAATCTATTGCACATGCTATCTAACTGAATTAACTCCATTTCACTGCCCAGTGCAGATCACGAGACAAGCAGAATATTTAAGAGCAAGAAAACATTCAGTAACAAAGGTTAGAAATATAGGAAGTTACTTCTTACAGAATTACTGATAAACATTTAGGGAAAAAACATTCAATTTATAAAAAATAGAAATTTTGTTAATTTGAACACCATTATTTTATAAGCAGCTAATGAAGCCAGTTTAGTTAATGATGAGCAAGAAAAAAATGATTTCCTTCAGAATGTCTCCTAAGCATTGCATAGACAGACTAGCCTCACTTCCTGAGTTTTCTTTCAAGGCTTTTTGAGAAACACACACAAATAATTAGATTTAGTCAATTTTATTTACATTTTTGTACATTTCAGAGCATTACACAATTACATTTTCCATATTTTCTGACCTGCAAACAGATACCTTCAATGGAAATACTTAAAAAAAATATGCAGTTTGATACATCCAAATGCAACAATTACACATCTGACAATTCACAAAGTGTAATTTACTAGGACGTATCCTAAGGATTTAAGAACAAGTAGTCAGGAAAAAAAATCTGACTAATTATTTACACAACACAAAATTCTCAAGCTAACCCTTAGAACAAATGTCCTAGGAGCACCCTCCCTTCCCCAACAGGATATTATGTAATTCACACTTAATGCAGCATTAAGAGTCCTTGATCCCATACATGGAAGGACTGTCCGGTCTAATGTGAGCAACCAGCTTTCTCTTAAACTTGCCAAAACCTGAAGAGTGTATGTTTATCCATGGGTGCATAGCATAATTTTGAGCATTTGAAAAAAAGTGACCACAAATTTATTTATTAATGATCAAGTCTACCAGAATTCCAATTAGACTGGATTTTAAGGAATTAAAGTGGCCAGCAGGAACAAAAGCATTTTTAGGCATAGGTGAACTCTTTGGGCTCACTTCCACTGTAAAATCAGAAATAAAACTTACAAGTGAGATAAAACTTAGGATTCTGCATTTAAGGTGGGCTGTCCAGTTATGCCTGCAAATCCCATCACTTAGATTGATTTCCCTCCCCTCCCCCCTTTCCACATTGAAATGGTATATATATATATGGTATATATACCATATATATATATACCATTATATACCATATATTTATATAGTGTGGATAGAAAGTAGTAAAAATTCCCTGCAAATAAACTGCTCTTCAGCTGAGGTTATGGCTCCTGTGCATGGGGTGAGCAAAGGAACTTCTTAACTTTTACAAAGAAACGTAAAGAGTTCTCTTGAAAAATACTGAGCTCTCGCTTTAGGTTAATCTGATTGCATGTACAATTTTTTAAAGGTTAACTTTCAGTCAAGACATTGCTACAAATGGAAATTTCAGTATAAAAAGCAGCCAACTGAGTGCATTTTTTAAAATCTAATTGGCCCAACTCCTTCAAAATAGTTAACTAGGTTAGACATTTCGTGGTGCCTCCCCATTTCTTGCCTACCTTACTTTGTTCATGTTTCAAACTGTGTCAGCAGGGCCCGAACTTCAGGAGTTAGCTGCTTAGCAGCCTTGGCTGCTTCTGTAATGGCCTTGCGGTAAAGACCTTTTCTCTTCTTATTAAATCGCGACTGAAAGTTTTCTAAAAAAGGGGAGAGCTGTGAAAGAGCAAGAAAAGATGTTGTTGGGGACCCAAACCATGAAATACGAGCTTCCTGTCGGACTAATAGGCCATTATCTTTTCGGCTCACAGTTATAGTAAGAATACGGGCTGGCCACCATGGGAAGCCATATATCTTGGCCCAAACAATGTCTCCTACACATATGGTCCTGCCATCTGGTGTGACACATTTAGAGACATTTTTTGAAAAGACTTTCATTTTCAAAGAATTACTGAGCTTTTTCTCTTCCTTTAAAGAGGAGGAGGAGGAGGAGGAAGAGGAAGAAGGTGCATGCATGTTGCCTGGAGGAAAATCAAAGCTTTCAGTAGTGCTACACTCAGAATTGGAGGACTTCAAGTCATCTGTGCTATCACTACTACAGACTGATGCACTGGAAGAGTCAGATTTCTTTTTATTAAGGGTCATGTAAACTGTAATATTGCTTTTGCTGCCTCTCTTGCCCATGGTCTGCTGTTCATCCTGATCAACAGGTACATGCACTTCATTGGTGTCCTGAACCTCACTGTTGGCCTCTTCAGGACTTTCTGAGGGGCTCTGATTTTCTGAAGGGGCCTCACCTGCTGAGCGGGTAGACGAGCAGCGAGACTGGGGCTTAGCTGCCATCTTGCCACTCTGCAATTTCTCCAGCCCTGTCTTGAGAGAGGAGTCATTTTCTTCATTTCGGTACCTTTGTGGCTTCAGACGCAATCGGGGAGGCAGGGAACCTGAGCTGGTGTTCTGAAGACGCCGTGTGAAGTGGACCTTTGAATGTGTATTTTTGGAAGTTGAAGTTGCACTCTGTTTCTTTTGTGCCTTTTCTTTGGCTATTTTCAAAACTTCCCTAGCTTTTGCATGATCCATGTTTTTGCTCTGAAGAACTTTTTTAGTATTTAATTGGGTTTTCGATGTATTTGCTTGAGTGGGAACTTTGACTACTCTACTTCTGCTGTGGACAATATTTGCAACTTTGACCACAGAATTCTTTTTCTGGCTTTCATTCTGACTTTTCCCGTCGACTTTATGATCAGTTTTAATTTTTTTATTCACAGTAGTTATGCTCTCATTTCTTCGTTTCCTAGTATCCTCACACCTTGAGGAGTCACTTGTATTGCTGCCCTTCTTAATTTCTTTCTTTTCTGCAACAATACTGTTCTTACATTTGTCACATAAGACGTGTCTGGGTCGTAATTTGATAGCATTCATAATAGAAGTGGGCTCCTCCCTGTACAATTTTCGCTTGGGCCGCTTAATTTTCCGAGGTGGAGGTTGAGGTATTGATTGGTTATACGTGTCCCTGATAAACAAAGGAGGAGGATATGGTGCCCCCACATGGAAAAGGGGAGGCGGTTTGGAAGTCCATAGGCTTTTAACCAGGCTATGTTCTGATGGCTGGATGGGAGAAGAGTCTGGGACAACACCGTTAGCTTCACATTTCACTTGCATCTCATCTTGGAATGATTTACTTTGGAGCTGCATGGCTTCAGGTTTATCCTTGTACTCCCGTTTGGGAAATATAGTCACAGGAATTCCATGAGGTCCAAACCTTAACAAGAGAGAAACACACAGTTAACTGCCAATCTCCATTTGTTATCTTTCAGAAGTTTATATGAGGAACATTTTGAATACCATAATATACTCAAATTTAAAGAGCATTCCTTGGCTCAACTGCATCTTTATTACCAAATGAGAATTTGGTAGTGGCTTGAATGACTTTAAAATATGATCATAAATTTATATTCATCAAAAGTTTAAATTTATTGTTCACATTTTTTTTGACTTTATGATCTAAGGCAATAGTTTCTAAATTGTCAGTTCTGAAATATCTTTTTCCATCCTAATCTGCTTGTCCAAACCCCCATGTAAACTGAAAGGGAAGTCAAATGACAGAAGACTGCAATGGGGGGGGGGGGGGATGTGCACTGCACAACATATAGATAGGCAAGTTCTCATTCAAACAAATTACTCTTCTAAGCACAAAATATCACTAGATGGTTATGCAGCCCATATACAAGGCTTGGTACACATGAGATTCTTTCTGGCTTGTATACATGAAATCTGATGGGAACTCAAATTTTTCTTTCTGTTCTATCTGGTAATAACTGAGATTAATAATGAAAATCTAGTTGAACTGCTTTGGTTTCTCACCTATTTTCAAACAATATAGTCAGTTCAAGTAAAAAACACAAAAAACATATTCATAAATGTAACCATAACTGGTTTTCGCAACTGTACTTCACGAGCTTGAAATAACTTTTTTAATAGCTAAAGTGCTATTGATAGTAGCAGTATTTTATACCTACACTGGAGAATTATGTAACTGGCATAAAAAATAATTTGTCCAGTTTAAATTAAAAGTATCGCTTAACAATTTTGTATCACTCAACATGATTTAAACAAGATCAAATTTTCCTCACTTATTATGTAGTTAATAATATTACCTACATATGAGTTTCCAAAATGGCTGGAGATGGGACATAAAGAATTTCCATACGATCTTTGTAATGACAAACTTTTTGGAAAATTTAGCATTAACAAGACAGTATTTTTCAAATGGGAATCAAACAGACTGGGAACACCGGGCAAGCTGATGAGAAGAAGAGAAGTATTGCAAAGGTTGGCAGATGTGTGGCAGGAAGACTGGGGCTGGACAGAATGATGGGAAAATTGGCAGCAAGTCACTGCACAAATGGGGAGGAATAGAGACTTGATGCACAATATACTTTGGAGCATGTGCGAAATTGTGGAGAGACAGACAAACTGAGGGTATTAACATATTAAAGAGGGAAGGTACTACTGATAGGTGGAATACATACTCTAGCATACGTTACAGTATAAGAGAGGTACTGAGATGGTCAGCTAAGACTTCCAATTATTAGATATTCTCAAGCTACTTATCTCATAATACAATCCCATTGATGGAACTATGAATTTAAAGAATCAACTCACTTAATATTTATTGTTATACTATCAATGTTTCACTTTAAGCATGGATCTTCTGCTATTCTTTTCATTTAGAACAATTAGCCACTATGACTGAATATATATTTGTCCTCCTTGCAATCTCTCTTGCATTTTCCCTCTGCACCTAAGATGATTTCACAGAAAGGTAATTCTCTAGTTAAGGCCTCATTTTTGATTAGGAAATACTACATCTATAAATTCATTGTTTCCCCCTATGAATCTTTACAAATGGTTGTCCAATCTTTTCTTGAAAACCTCCCGTGATGGAGCACCCACAAGTCAGGGAGCCAAGCTGTTCCACTCATTAATCGTTTTCATTGTCAGAAAATTTCTTATTTCTTGGCAGAATCTCCCTCTGACCAGCTTTCACCCATTGCTTCTTGTTCTGCCCTCAGCTGTGATGGAGACTAAATTGATATCCTCTTCCCTGTGACAGTCCAAAAGTATTAGATCACTATCATGTCTCCCCTGAGCCTTCTCTTCATAGGCTAAACATCACTAGTTCCTTTAGCCATTCACCATATGGTTTGGCCTCCAGACCCCTTATCATCTTCATTTGTTGCCTGCACTATTTCTAGGGCTTCAGCAATTTTTCTATCGTGTGTTTAACTTACCTATTATATTGCAAATATTTTGGCAGCCTAGTCATAATTAGTAACTCCTTTAAAAAGTCTTACTGAATCTGCCATACATTTTTCCCATGTGAAAGTTCTGCTGATTTGCAACATCTCAAAACCAATACTGAAAACGTTTCCCCATCCCAAACATTTTAGACTTCTATCAGTGAAATCCAGCATAGTCAGGGATGATGGGAAATATAATCCAATTAAAAATATAAACTGAATTCTTATCTAGCATTATCTAGTGCTAGATAATACCAAGCACTTTTCAAGAACTAAAAGAATATGTATATTTAACTTTCTCATTCAAATAAAGGCTTAAGGCTTCATATTGCATCTATTATTCTAGCTAGCATTAATCCTAACCCTAGCATTAGATTAGCTCCAGCTGCTTTCTAAATTACCTACTAATTTGATGTTGCACCTCTCCTCACTTGACAATTGTGAGGAAATCTAATACTGGACTATATTTCATCTATACTTCAGCTCTTTTCAAGTCCATCAGACATTCATTTTTTCTATGATGACATCTATCACGTGCATTATAGCCTATTAATTTTCATGAACTCCTGAACTATGGAAGTTAATACCTGAAAATGATATGCCAGGCCTTATGGGTTTTTAAATCTATACCAGGGGTGTGAAACTTGCGGCCCCCAGGCTGAATGAGTCACACACTGGTCATGCCCACCCCTGGTTTAGCGAAGGGGGAAAAAGTCCTGATACATCACATGATGATGTGATGCTGCCGGTTTGACACCCATGATCTATACCAACATACAGTACAATAGCTTGTGAACAGTGAGCCCCAACTGCTGCCAATGTACATTTTCCAGCAAAATTCAATGCAGCAATGATTATTAATTCCAGTATTTAAGATTTTCATAGAATTCAAGGCAAATAGTTTAGCTTGCCATATTAGTTTTATGTATACACATACAGTTCAAAAAATATGCAAACATAATTTTCCTTCCACCAGGTTCTAACTGGTCTCCTCCTCCCTTTCATCTATTTGTATTGCTGCCATAATTCAAAACATACCTTCCCCTGCTTCTTTCCTACAGCCATATTTAAGACTGGCAGAGTAGCTGCTGTTTCATGGCTTGTAGTAAACCTGGTAAAATAACTATTTGTCCCAACTCTGCTTGCTTAGGACCAAATATTATCCTAATGGGCCTTTGATGCCTGTGGCTACAAAAGCTTTAGTTTCACTTATACTATACACTTTATTCCACTTGATGTTTTTTTTTTAAAGTGCTAGCCTCCAACATATTTTTTTTTTATTCATAGCTACCTTTCTGCCCCAGAGCAGGCTTTCTGGAGTAGCAGAAAGCATCATAATGATGCAATTATGTTACCAAATGAATATTTTGTGACTCATCATGCTACTACTGTCTTTCCTTAGCCTTCCCTAATATTCTATTTTGTGAATCCAAGCTTTATCTGTGCTCATCAGATCCTACAAAAAGAAAGGATGCTTACATATTTCTTTGTATGATACTTTTACAGCATAATCTTGTAACTATCTGTATATTCATTGCTTTAAAAAAATAGCGGTATAAAATTGTAAATACTCAAGAGAAAAAAATCAAGCCTACTGCAGCTCAGGGATAGAAAAGTATTACTCCCAGCATTCCTCATCATCGAACCTCTTAACTGGACTCCTAGAAGTGAAGGTCAGCAATATCTGGACAGACGGGTACCATGTTAGAGTATCATCTTAGCCAGGGAATTCTTATTCACATTCAGTCATGAAAAGTCACATGACAGGCTGCTACCCTGGCAATGTTATAAAGTAAAATGGGTCATCTTTATTTTTATGGAGGACCACCTCCATGTTAAGGCTTCCGTCAATAGTAAGAGGCCTGAAGCAAATGGTAGGCAGGGCCACAGTTTCTCTTGGACAGTCTTTTCTTTTTCGCTCTCTTTCTTCCTTCGCATACTGCTGGCTGCTAGGAAAAGAGATAAGATTACTTTTGGTAGTAGTCTCTACTGCCTGCTTACAGGAGGTTCTAGAAAGTAAATTTAAGGAATTTTGATTCATTTTTAATTCAGAGCCATCCTGAATTATGTTAATCTTTGGCCTACTAGTACCTCCAGCCCCGAGAAAATCCCTTTATGAGACAAAACTTTCAGATGACCACTAAGGAGCTGTCTGAGAGACATGGGGAAGGTCACGAAAAGACAACCCTACAGGTAGTATAATTCAAGGAAGATAATATGGAGTTATTCTAGCAACCGCATGTATCTGAAATTGCTATATTCATAATACGCTAAATCATACGCATACTAGCTCAAAATAGATCAGATATCTCAAAAAACTTATGGCTGAAATATATATATATAGATATGCAGTTTTAAAAGCCTGTAGGACTTCCCTACTGTATGTAATAGCTACCCATATAAAGAATTTGGAATGAGGAAGAATGTTAAATGAGAATGCCTGTTATATTCAAAAGGGTTTGTATATGTGCATATTTATATATCATATATATATGTGAAGAATTGGTAAATCTAATTCTATGTATGTACAGAAGCATAGAGTATCAAGACAGCTTGGTCTACTGCATGAAATGTCTTAATTGAAGGTTTACCGTGCCATTAAAATCAGATTAAATATCTGAAAATAAAAATTCCTTATATAATACTGTTACTAACTGTATGTAAAATTGAGGGGACATACATAGTTAGGCTGGGTTGAATAATGCAAAAAGCATTTCCATCCCAAGCTGATTTAAGAGAACTAAGCCATATGTAGAAGGCAAAGTGGGCAAAAAGACTTCCACAAAAAGACAGTTTTATAGCAGTTATTGATTATACTAGCCCTCCTCCTCATAATAAAATGCAAAAATTCTATACCCAATATCCCTGAATGTATCTACAGATACGCTTTGCTTTATGACTGTTTGATTAACGAACTTCACCCAAAAAAGCTACTTACGACTATTGCACTAACCCTTGAAGGTGTGTGATTACAATTTGGGAGTCTGTCAACCGGATTGTATTTATGATGGTTGCAGCATCTTGCAGACACATGATTAACACCTGTGACCTTCCCAGCTGCCTTTCGACAAACAAGGTCAATAGGGGAAGCAGGATTCACTAAACAACTGTATGATACCACTGGTATTAACAACTATAGTGATTCGCTTAACAAGAGGTAAAAATGGCTGTAAAACCAAGTCCGGTTATGTGATGCCTTCTTTAATAACCACAGTGCTTAGTGACTGAAATTCCAGGCTCAATTGTGGCCATAAGTCAAGGACTAACTGTACAATTTTAAAAAATCGGCAACATAAATTTCTTATCAGTTTGAGGCTAGTAATGCATGAAAATTGAAGAGTAAACTTAAAAATGACAGAGCTTAATTTTTAGAAGAAAAACTTAAACCTTCTTATTCAAAACTCAGGAAATATTAAATCAGAAAATCCTAGCCTCAGATACATGCCACTTGCCAAGCATCCTGCAGCTCCAGCTATCAAATAATTGCTTATCTTTTCATTATACAAGAACACTTTTTGAACACAAATTCTTCATTATGACTTCCACCCAGGGAGGTTTACTTACAACAGACTATTTTTAAAATTATTCTAACCAGCTCAATTGACAAAAAAGGAAAGGTAATTAAAACCTACTCATTCTAAATGATATCACTATTGAAATGTAAAGTGATGTGGAATAATTTTTACCATGAATTTCAACAAAATATCATTTTATAAACCACATGGTGTTAGGTGCAGAGTTTTCAAATTCCAAAGAGCCTTTACCTACCATGATAAGCAAGTCTGTATCTTAGCTTTGTAAGATGATGCCCTATAACAATGTCTGTTACAATTGCCTCAACAATGTTACTGATTTGTAAGTAAACATGCACTTCATGAAAACATTAAACTTTGGTTATGTTTTATTATAAAACTGTATAGAACTGCAAAGCTGTATTTTATCTTAACTTTTCCCAGATATAACTGGCACCTAGCAACTAAAAGCATCAACCCACAAACACTTCTCTTAGCATCAGCAATTTCTCTGTACCACTATTTTAAAAAGATTCTTTCATGTTAAGTAGTTGTGCATTACACAGTAAAATACTAACATCCAGCATAATGTTTATTTCTAAGAATTCTACTTCATTTTCAAATAAATGCATAAAATAAGAAAGCTAAAATCTTTTTAGGCTGCATTTTGCTACTGCATGTTTTGTGCTTTACTTTGAAGCTACAACATGCTTCAAATTTGCCAACCAGAATAAAAGTTACATGCCCTTTTTTTTCTTCCCCTATCCTCCTTCTCTAGTAAGTGTGTTTGTATGTGTGTATATCCATCTATCCACTATATAACAATTGAAAAAGCATTACTATGAAGTACTGAAGTAAATGAAACAGTAACACCTCCTATCTATGCCTATATCAAATGGCTTATCAACTATGCAAGAGAAGAGGCAAAGTTTCCCATTCTTTGTTAGAGAAGAATGCTAATGATAGCTCTAGAAACATTAGAGACAAGCTACTAATACTACACTGTTTAAGGGTATGCAGTATACATGTTTGATGTGTTAAACAACTTGCTCTTTTAATTTTTAGTCTTATGGAGTTGAATTTCACTTTATCCAGCTAAACCAAGAGCACTGATGTTACTCTGTTTTCCAACCCTATTTCAGTTCTGCATAGTTCGAATATCATACCTGCAAAAGAAAATGTAAGGTAAGACACTTTACCAGATCTATTAAGGCTATATATAAAGGAAAAAATACAAGCACATTAGGTCCTAGACTGCTATGGATAATGCCAGACTATTCCTTCTACTAGCACCAATGGGCTCACAGACCTGAGAATTTGAAAGTCAGCATATGTGGTATATTTGTCCCGGAAAACATGGCGATATCTATAGCAATACATGATCAATTCTATATATCTTTTAAATACCTTGTGGACTATGAAGAAATGCATAGTGGAAATTCATTATACCACTCTCTCAAATATTACAAACACCAGCCTTCTTATAGCTGCATGTGTTGCATAATTATAATACAATTACATTTTATAATCTGCTTACTATGTACTCTGAAGGAGTTAGAAACGGCATTACCTATATTTGTTTATAAGTAAGACAGTAAGAATGGTCATAAACTATCATAACAAAAATTCTATAAGCCCATCAGGCAATTTTAGTATGTGCCCAAAATTTGGTAGTTAGATATATTAAATATGTAAACAATGCATCCTAGAGTGATTACATGCCATCAAGTCAGTGCTGACTCTTAACCACATAAACAGACCTTCTCCAGGATGACGTGTCCCCAATCTGGCTATTAAGGACTCCCAAGGGTACACCTATTGCCAGTGTAATTGAAACCATCCATCTTGCTTCTTATCCTCTTAACCATTGTGTTAATTTGCAGTATTACAATTTTAAAAGGCTGCTGGCCCCAATAGCTTTATCTTTTTCAATTGCCAAAGTTCCTCTTTCCATTTTTTCAAGTTTCAGGCTTCCCAGCCCTTTTGTATCTCACAAGGCTCCTTTTACATGTATTTTAAGCAGCAAAGCAATGACTTATACAATGTTCCTGGAAATACTTAACCCACAAGAATGAATTTAAAAATGTAGGACTTTATGATATAAATTGACAGTATTCATCTTCCTCTTCAGAACTAAAAGATGCTTGGGCCCAAGTTCTCAGAAATCCTGCTATATGACCTCAGATTCATTTTAGATAAAATTTAAAGGGACAACCTTTTGTTGTTTCTTTGTAAATAAGGGAAAAGGCTCAGCTTTACTAGATAAGGAATGCATTTGCCTGATTTTCCTTAATCATGTGGAAAAAACAAAAAAATATTGCTTCCTTCAGTGCCATGTATTTTCTTTATTGAAAATACATGCACAGTTGAGTGTATATGTAAAAATTAGAAATCTTTTCCAAAGCAAACTATAATGTTGATGATACTGGGATTGTTTACAAATACACCTTTTACCTGATGAACTCAACAAAAGGGTGTGTCGCAGAATACTCTGGTGCAAGTTCCTCAAAACCAGAAAAAGTAATGCTTCCGCCAGAACAAGTTGCTTTGCAATATACAAGTACATGCAGTTTTCATCCTGCCTGCAAGAAGGAAAGCTATACACATAGCAGCTTTCAAATATGTATGGGGAGACATTCTACCATTTCCCCACCAAAATAGCAACTGATCATTTCTGCACTTCTATAATGCTAGGAAGGAAGGATAAGCAAATGAAGGAATGTTAAAATATTTATTCGGTAGGATAAAAACAGACTTTTTTTTTTTGCCACAGCTACAACAGTGCCAGTATCCTCTCAAGCTGTGGGGAAAAATTGCATAGCCAAGTCCACGTGGGATGGATAGCAACCTTATAGCGCTTTTTTTTTTTTTTTTACAGAACCACGTCTTGGCTTAAAAGAAAAACTAAAGCTGGGAGTGAATGAACCTTAACACGAAACGAAGGATGAAAAGGCAAGGGCAGGCTAGTACATAGTAATCATTTGAGATGGGAAAGGGAAGAAGGGAGGAGGCCTTTCCTGGCTCCTGAGTTTAGGCCACGAGGCTCACTAAAAGGCCACTCGCGCCCCCTTGGCGGAGCCATAAAGTCCTGCACCTCATGGCTCCCGCCCCACCTTTCTGTGCAGCCACCCAGGAGGCAATCGAGGCCTCGACTCGGCGGAGACTATTGGGGTGGGGTGGGG
>JANHFM010007119.1:664059-682285 GCA_032468115.1 Grayia smithii
AGTGGTGTCAAGAGGGAACATACGATGATTGGACCTTGTGACCATCGGAGGAGGGAAGAGGGGAGTTTGGGGGGTTTCAATATACTGAGGGAAAACCCGGAACTTTCAGATTTGGATTTTCCCAGGATGTGCCAGTTTACTTCTTCAAATAAAATGAAATTTGAGACATGATCGAGAAGGAGTTTTCTTTCGGCGAAGGTCTTCTGGAACCCTGACAAAAGCTGCTTGTCCAACCTTGGAGGACCCCCTCATCTGTGTCCCAGCCCATCATGACTTTATTCCTTAGGAAACAATTGTGGTGATCTACTGAATGGAAAAGGATCAGGGAATTGTAATTCATTATCTACCAGCATATTTATGGATCCAAACCATATAAAGATATATTTTTGGGGGGAGGGGGGTAAATGTACAAATATATCTCTACTGTATTCGTTCTGTGAAGCAGAAATTGCATTTCCAAATTTTATCAATTCTGGATAAATATATTGAACGGTTTTAATGCTCTGCATCGTTTCACTTTTTAAATGTTTTCTCATCATTGTTTCTCATTTTTTTCAGTCAAATCCCAAAGGTGCTTTTCCAAAAGGCAACAGGACTTTCTTGGTTTTTTTCCCTTGAATATGTGTCACTTCTCATCCAAAAAAATTCTTCAGTTCTGACTGAATGGTGGGGAATGGAAGGATTGACTGCATATTCTTTGCAGTCATCTGGTCATTAGCACTCTGAAGGTTGGTCATTAACTGTCTCAGATTCATTGGTGGCTTTAAAAACATTTTGAAGGGAAAAAAAAAAAACAAAGAAAGTCCACTTGCCTTTTGGAAAGGCACCTTTTGGGACAACCATGACTTGGATGATTCAGAATTTCCATAGATATTTAGTCCATTCAAACTTTGTGAAAAATATGCAAATGGTATAATCCATTTCTGATCTCTACGTGCTACATACTTTTGTTCCAAACAAAGCCACTCGGGATCACTTTTGGATCCTATTTTTCTCTTCCCATTTTATTCTACCTATCTATGCATATTTTGCAAATACTCAACAGAATATGATTAGTGATTACAGTACTATAAGACAGTGAAGGCTTCCAAGAATGCTTAAAAGACCAAAAGGAGGAGGGGTTTTTTGCATTTAATGTTCGATCTCTGTTTTTGTCTACTTTGGTTACAATAAGGTCAGTATCAAATCCAAATTATTGCCACTATGATCCTGTGTGATTAGATTTTGTATTGACTGATTTTATGCTGTTTTTAAAAATTGATTATTTTTGTATAGTTTTCATATGGCTGTTTCATGGCATTCCTGTTGACTTATGTGGATTGCTGTGAATAATTTTGATTATGATAGGGTATAATCAATCAGTCAATCTGCTTGCAATTTAATTACTAGTAACTCTCACTGAGGATAAATTTTATATTTAAATATAACTTCCAGAGTTTAATGGAGATTATTAGGACCAAGTGATCTATGGAATTCTGTTCCCATATCAAATTGCCTGACATGTTTCATCCCAGTTACATTTAGAGATGCTTGCAAACATGGGTTGTTTGGTGGTTGCGTCCTTTTGTAAAATTCCTGCTTGCCTCTCAATGCAATATGTTTAGGCCATACCAGCTATTCTTTTTTGAGGTTCTGGGTCACAGATGATTTTTCTGAACGTATGTTTGTAGTGTTATTTAAGTCTATCGCTCTTATGTTGGTCTGTTATATTGCTGTTGTTTTTTTCTTTCACTTTTTATTGTGTTAATCTTTGTTATGCAAAAATTAATGCTTGAAGGCTCGTTGATTAAAAACAGTCTTCAAGTGCTAGTATAAACAGATTTCAAGGCATTATCATGCTGCTTGAACATCCTCCTAAACTAGAATTTAATGTGAGAGCAATTATTGAAGTCTTAAGCTTTTGATGTGGCTGGGCAAAGTTTTGACCACTTCCTTCCATTCTCTGACCCAGAAGACAGAAGAGTTAAGATGCTTTCTCTTCCCCATTAAACTAACTGCTAATTGCATTGAGAGCTAAGACTAAAGAAACAACAGAGCATCCTAATTGCTACTTCATGAAATTGTTTTGCTTTAGTCAGCCATAGTTAGGGTTCAGTCACAAGATGAGAGAATCTCTAGCATGTCCTCTGAAATGGAGAGTCCACTTTCTTTTTAATCAACCAAGATTCATTGGTTGCAACCGGAATTGACTGAGCAGCTTCTTGTCTGTGCCTCAGTTGTGCACTGAGAGTGAGTGACTGGCCCAAAATCACCCAGCTGGATTTCATGCCTAAAAGTGGGAGTAGAATTCACGGTCTCCTGCCTGTGGAGATTCTCAGTCATCCTGGTCACGGTTGTCCCAAAAGTGCCTTTTCAAAAGGCAACTGGACTTGTTTTTTCTTGAAGATGTTTCACTTCTCATCCAAGAAGCATATTCTAAACTGAAGCTTCTTGGATGAGAAGCGAAACGTCTTCAAAGAAAAACAAAGTCGCAGTCTCTTGGTTTCTAGGCTGTTGTCTTCACCAGTAGGCCAAATCTGTTGACCTGGGACTAGAGAGTGATGAATAAAAAAGAGAAAATGAGGTTCTTGATCTGTTCTCCAATATCTCAGAAGGGGAGGTGTATGCACATTACCGACTTACTGCGAACATTCAGGACGAATGCTGTTGTGGGGATTGCAAACTTACCTGACCCCTCAGTGTAACTCACTATATTTTGCTGCACTCCAATTTCATGCTAGGAAAAATAGCAAGAACAGAAGGGAAAAAGATGGATCTGAAATATTTGAAAAGAATGTGAATGTATAAATAACTTCACTAACTCAGACCAAGGACATGCCCCTGAATGTATTTATTTAGAACAAATGTGACCTCCTTTTCAATGCTAAAAACCTAAACTCAGAACAGGGGGCAATTACGGTAACAGTAATTTACAATTAATTATAAACTATTATAACAAAAAATCATTCAGTTAAAAATTCTGGAGATATTTTACTGAATGCATAAATAGATAAAAAGCTAAAATACCAGCGGGCCATTGTAAAACCAGGTCAGCAGCACTCAGACCTTAACTGATTGCCTGGCATTCAATTATGTGGTAAGCTGGCAGCATAAACGTTTGCCACTAAGCATAATTGGAACAAACAAAGGAATTCTGGAAAACAGCATTTCCACCAAGGATGTCTTGTTTCTAAAGCAACTAACCAGAAGCCCTGGCTAAGGACAATACACAGGGCATGGAAAAAGCAGCCCACTGAATCTGAACTAACCCCACATTTCTTTCATCCCTCTGGCATATTTTTACAAGTGTCTTGTGGGATGGTGTCTCCTAATCCCAGTTACTGAGATGTGCCTGAATCTTTGTTGGAGCTGCTGGCCTTGACTGACTTTTGCCCATTCTGTTCTGGAACAAGGGCAATAGCCGCCTTGGGCGGTTGCTTTTTAGCTATCACCTCTTGCGATTTGAATTGTTCTGAACTGGGAGATAACTCTCAAGCCGACCAGGTGCACAGGAGCCTGCCTTTGCCACTGGCTGGGCCTTACCTTCATGGCATCCTAGCAGCCTTCCTTTTAACTCCGGCTCACCGGGGAAAATTGTGGGAAATGACAAGCTTGTAATATTTATGGTTCCCTTTCAACTGGCTCAGGTCTACTGGTTAAGGCACCAGGCTATAAACAGGAGATGGTGAGTTCTAGTCCTACCTTAGGCATGAAAGCTGGCTGGGTGACTTTGGGCCAGTCCTTCTCTCTTGGCCCAACCTACCTCACGGGGTTATTGTTGTGAGGAACATAGGAGGTGGAAGGAATACTGGGTATGTTCATACCTTGAGCTAGCTATAAAGGCAGCATAAAAATCAAACAAATATCAAAATTTATCAGCACATCTGCTGTTGCATCAAATCTGGAGCAACATTTTTAGTGCTGCAGTCAACTTGCATCTGTTTGGGATGGAGGCACCACATTGTTCAATTTTGCCATCATTTAGTTCAATGCAAAGGTGTCTAAGAACAATGCAAGGTCAGAGAACCAAAGCTTGAACCCAGAACCATCCTTGAAGGTGGGATGAATGCCTCCTACTAACTCTGCCCCAAGGCAATTTATCTGCAGGCGTCCACCTTTGCTCCTTTGCCACTCTTGCTTCTATGAAGCCCCTTGATGGAGAATGGGAAGAAAGGTTAATATTGGTTCAGTCCTTTGAGGGGGTCTATCCTCAACTCACATGGACTCCCACTTTGTTCACACTTAAAGACCAGTGGCTGCATTTGCATGTCCTAAACTTGCTCAACATTGCCCATGGTCAAATGTTGGCTTAATGTGTTGTGGAAATCCAGCCACTTTGGTTAGTTCATATTTGGTTTACTATGTGAAACCAGAGCATTCAAATCATTGGATCTGAAGGGATGGAAGGAACCAGTGATGTAAACTTGTTGGGTGCAATTGTCCAACCAGCTCTATATCAAGAACATTTCCTGTTGCTGTGGTCAAACATTATTTTGGTTGAGCACATTGACAAACCCTCTTAACACAGAGAAAGATTGCCAATAAATCTGGGGGGAAACGGATCAAGATGCATCCTTCAATGGGCACAAACAGTTCTTCACCTGGTTTGCTCATCCCCCTTTCTCTGGCAGTGATGTGTTGCCAAGTTCTGGTTGGCCAACCTGAGGGATTATGGACTGGCAGGGCAGACAGGAGAGCCCTCCTCTTAGGCTTTCTGGGAAATGTGGTAGAAGGTGTATAAGCAAACAGTTGTGGGGGTTGAAAAACCACAGATGTTATGAAATGCTTACAACAAGGAGGTTCTCAACCCAGACTAAAATTGGGAATGGGAGGGACAGGAATTGTCAGCCAGATGTTTATAGGAGATCCCAAAGGGTCCAGATCACACCTCAAAGAGTCTCTGGCTGAAAGACCAATCTTTAGCTACTGTTCTTCCATATTTCCAGTAATCTGAATCCAACTGATATTATATATCTGTTAAGCAAAATTTACAAGATAAGAATATCACTGTAGATTCAATATAAAGCCATACTGATAGGGAAATATCCTTTTTCAAAATATTTCAAGTTAAATGAAAGGTTAAATTATATCAGCTGGAGAATACTAGATTTGCTTGGTGCTCAAAGTTGTGATTTCTATTAAAAGAAGAATTTGAACTAAGAAGAAATTTCCTTCATGGGTTTAAAAGAAATCACAGCACTGAAAATGCTTCAGGTTTTCCACCTTCCATTTTGCATGAAGGGATTTCCTGAGCCACAAAGGCTGGGAAGGGAGGCTGGTCTCTGCGCCAGGAGCTCTATTTCTGTCTGGGCCCAGTGACCCAGTCTCTGAAAAGGAAGGCTGCGCAAGGCAAGGGGGGAATTAAGCTGAGGGGTTGTGGAAATGACTAGCAGGGATTCTGGTCCTGATGCTATCAGCCATTCTGGACAGGGGTGGGTTTCAAAATTTTTACTACTGGTTCTGTGGGTGTGGTTTGGTAGGCGTGACTTGGTGGGTGTGGCAGGGGAAGGATACTGCAAAATCCCCATTTCCTCCCAATCAGCTGGGACTCGGGAGGCAGAGAATAGATGGGGGGGCAGGGCCAATCAGAGGTGGTATTTACCAGTTCTCTGAACTACTCAAAATTACATTACAACAAACCAAATGCCTAAAGTTGTTTTGTTCAAAAGCCGGTTTCCAGTTTGGGTAAATGTCCCGTGATCCATTTTTCCAAACATGAAATCAATGAAGAACATAATCTGAGATGTTTTTACTAAGGCCAAACACCAGGATTTCCAAAGGAGGGCTGCCTGGGTCCTACATAGAGCATTTGGTAGTGAAATAAAATGGCACTTTCCCCAAAAGTATGGGGTGGTTGTGCTGCCCTTTCCCCAGTCCACTCAGGAGCCAATGGAAGGGAATCTTTGCCAGGGAGCTTCTCCAGGCCTGAGGCTGCCACCCCTCTGAGCTTGTCCTGCTGCCACAAGTGCTGCTCTCCCTTCTGCAGAAAGATCTCCAACATCTGAGAGCCTTTGATCTTCGCCAGCTCTTCTTCCAAAGAGATCCCACAAGGGAGGAGAGGAAGGAATCCCCATAGATCACTTTGGGATCAGAAGGAGCCTTGCTTTTGGACGTTGCTCCACACAACAGCAGGTAATGGTGGCAAGAACACACCTCCTATCCCTTACGGCACCTCATCTTCAGCTCATTGGGAGAGAGAGCACTGAGGCTCCGGACGTCAGGGTGCAGGTAGGGGTCTGTAGTGACATTGGGTCATGCTATTTGCGCCTCATTCAGGAGGCCCCACACAATGGATGCCATAATCTGTTCTTGTCACTTGAGGCTCCCCTGGCTCTCTGGGAGGTCTTCCTTTCTGGTGAGACACAGAAGAGGGAGAGCTGAGGGGGCAGGAGGGCCACAGGAGGGGGATCCGCTGATGATTTGATCGGGGGAGGCATGATTTGAAATTGGGCCAATATTACTATTTGTTCACAGGGTCCATCTTTGTTACCTTCTGGACAGCCTTCATAACAACATGACCTCTGCAGCCATTATCTGCTTATGTATTTGAAATAAACAGTTGTGTTTCTGTCTTCTGGGGTTCCCGAGCAATGTCACCTTTCTAGAAATCCAATAAAAACATAGGAAACTTCAAGACAGTTGAGGCCAAAGCACCAACTGAAGCCATTGATCCAATGGTGAAATCCAATTTTTTTTTACTATTGGATCTGTGGCTTGGTGGGTATGGTAGGGGAAGGATACTGCAAAATCTGCATTCCCAGCCCACTCTGGGGCCAGCCAGAGGTGGTATTTGCTGGTTCTCCAAACTACTCAAAATTTCCGCTACCGGTTCTCCAGAACCTGTCAGAACCTGCTGGATTTCACCCCTGCATGAGAGGCAGAGTATTCTAATTAGTAGTTGCAAGAAGCCAAAACTCTTAGCTCTTATCACCAATCTAAACTATCTAAATAGTATCACTGATATTATACATAGACTTAGATCTCTTGAAAAGTCTTCATTGCTTGGAAAGATGGATGGGAAAAAAGAGATGGCCAACAACAAGGTAGATGGTCTTGATTACTGAAGGATGAACCATTAACAAACCTGAAGGGTCAACCTGGAGACAGATTATCTGAAGATCTGTATAGTTGCTGATGGTACAAATCACTCTATGACATGGAGATTGATAAGATCTACCTTTCTCAAGATCTTCATCAGAATACAGCTCTTAAAATAGTTTTTCTAAGAAGACTATGCAGTTAAAAGCTCCAGGATTGACAAAGGTGGTGTTGGGTACATTATACTTTACCTTCTAGAGCTGTGATAGCGAACCTATGGCACGCGTGTTGGAAGTGGCATGCAGAGCCATATCTCTGGGCACCCCAGCCGTCACCCGTTGCTCTTCTGGGTTCCGGCGCGCACATGCATGCTGGCCAGCTGGTCTTTGTGCGCGCATGCGCACCAGAAACTAGAAGACCAGCTTCCTTGCGTGCGCATGCGTGCCGGGGAACTGTTCTTCTGGTTTCTGGTGCTCCTGTGTGTGTGTGCGTGCACTCCCGTTTCGGCACTCAGTGCTGAAAAGGTTCGCCAACACTGTTCTAGAGTTTCATTATAGTGCTGACTTGCACACAGCTTCTCTTGTAAATTTGTAGGGTTGATTCATAATAATGTAGAGAAGAGATTATAGCTAGACTTAGCAACTCACCAAATGTAAACAGTAGTACTTAATATTAATATATACATACCAGTATCATTAAGCAACATAAAAGTGTCATTGCCTATGACTTTTAAAAGAATAGTGTGCGTGTGTGTGTGTGAGAGAGAAAAAATAACTGAAATAGTTACCAAACATGAGATCAGTAAAAAAGGCAAACTCCTTCTAAGTTGATCTCTTGAGAACATCTCACAACTGCCCAACTGTCAAAACAACAGAATCTTGGAATACCCAGGAGAAGCCTTCTAGGTTGCTTAAAGGTAAGTCACCTTGCATGCCAATAGCACAGTTGTCTAGCCAAGATATGCTTATCTTTGTTCATACGCTTACAAGTAATAGTGAAATCTTTTCAATGTGCTTGAAAGATTGTAGGAAGAAAGTAGAGCTCATATCAAAGAAGAAAACATCTCTTTTCCTGCAGTCAGAGCACTTCATATAAGAATATGAATACTACTGGTAACAGATACAGAGTTCCTTACTTTGAATTTAAATGTTTGTTGTAGAAGTCTGCAGTCTCCAAAAGGACATACTGATGTCGCTAAAAGCTTGAAAAACATCAGACAATTTTAAAGAGGTAGCTGTAGCTTTGTCATCCACATGTCATGTATGGGAATCTTTCCATTGTAAAAGTTAACATTCCACCTCTAGTGTATTTGGGACAACATTCCCCTGCCTCAATCTTGATTCATCTGGAGTGCATCATTAATGGCACACTTCAAAGAGCCCCAGGAAATATGAGAGAGGCAACAGGCTTTTTATGTTTACAGAAGATACAAATTTCCAGAACTTAGACGTGCAAATAGAAAACCATCTGATATTTCAATTTTTTGCAAGTGTGCATTAAGGACATGGGCTAAAACACTCCTCTAGTTCTGTTTTGAAAACAGCTTTAATTAATTCAAAATCGTATTTCTGGGTCAGCATTTTGCACAAAAGAAAATAAAGAGGGCACTACCTGTTTAGTTTCTGAAGGGCCTTGTGCAGTGAGCACTGTTGTGAAGCTTCAGAATGGTGGTAGGTTAATTGGCCAATACTTTGCTGAGTTTTTGCTTTTCTTTTCCTTCCTTACCAAGTAATTTCAATTTAGATTTGCAAGAACTATCAGGATAAAACATCAGTAGTACATATAAAAAGCTACCAAATATATATTTATTTTGTGTCTGAATGAAATGGTTCATCTTTTAAAGAAGACAGAGTTTTGAGCTGAAATCACAACACTTTTGTACCTTTTTCCACTGTCATCCTCCTCCAGCTATATAATTACTTTGAGTGGACATATGCATTATTTACTTGGGAGGATTTCTTATTTTTCTGCTCCTGGTGCACAGAGATACATAAACATCTTCTGCCTGATAATAGGCTTTCGGGTCAGCTGAAGCAAGGAAGCAAGAACACGCCAATGTATTTCTTCAGTAAGAAAGTCATATCTAGCAATATTTTATTATAAAATTTTGCAAAGCCATAGGCAAATTTCACCTCCGTCAGTTATCTGCTTGGATTCCAGTGTCCACAGAGCAGACACAAGTGATTAAAACCTTCCTGGATTTAGAATTCTCTCTTTTATACATAGAAGGATATGAGATCCATCAGACATTTTCCTCGCAGATCTCTGCACCATTTCTCACATGCGTCCCAACTTCCTATGATAGAAAATTATTTTCCTCTACTTTGCAATTTTTCTGCTACTTTTCTCCTGCTTCCTTGGTTTTGATCAATAATTCAGCCTGATGAAAACTCTATGGAATTTGGAACATTGTTCTTAGCTACATGACATTTTGATTGTTTCGGCAAAGGCTCAAAGTTACTAACAATAGTTTATTGCTTTTTCCTTCTGATTAACTTCATCTGGGCACTTCCACAGTGCTTTATCCCACCCCAGAGTTACTGCCAGATATATTTATTTATTTATGTATTTCATCAAGCATGTATTTGTTAACAGATACAAGTGTAAACATAATTATGAATACATGAGATGGATACGAATAAAGGAGACATTAGGACAGGGATGGTAGGGACGCTGGTGCTCTTATGCACACCCCTTAAAGACCTCTTAGGAATGGGGTAAGGTCTACAGTAGTCAGTCTAAGGTTAAAGTTTTGGGGATTTGGGGAAGAAACCACAGAGTCAGGTAGTGCATTCCAGGCGTTGACCACTCTGTTACTGAAGTCGTATTTTCTTCAGTCTAGTTTGGATTGGTTTACCATGAGTTTGTACCTATTGTGTACTCTTCATTGATTGGTAGGACATTGTAGCAGATGATTTTATGTACTATGCTTAGGTCAGACCGAAGACGGCGAAATTCTAAGTTGTCTAAGCACAAAATTTCAAGTCTGGTGGCAACAAAATCCAACCCCACAGAAAAAGGAAATAAGATAAATTCCTACAGCCTGCACCCATCAATGTATTTTGGTACAAGTACAGCATTGGTGCGTATGTTTCTGGTTGTATGCAAAAACGGGAGAAGCTTGAAGAGGAAAGAAAGATTGCAAAGGTTTCCCAACCACCTAACAATATTCCTCTATCCATTTGAGTGAGAAGGTAAAATGCTAGCATTCTGATAATTTTGCAATTAATTGCTTTTTCTTATAACTGTATCCATGGGATGGGATGGGGAAAGGCAGATATGTTTAAACAATGCATACAGGAAGAGAGATGACTCAGGAACAGGATCCTGAAGGGAGGGGAAGAGATTAATGGCTAGCTTGATCTAGGAGAAAGGGTGAGGCAAGTATTGCCATCAATGGAAAAATAGACTACTGAGAAGGTCTGCACAGCTGTAGAGATCAACTGTTTATGGTTTCCAGTAGATCAGAACACAGAGCTTCCAATAGTTTGTCAAAAATCAAGGCTAAGACTTAGAATCCACTTAAATCCCCCCTCCCTCCACCTAGACTCAATATAGGACTTAAGGCCTCTTTGTACAAACTGAATTCATTATGTTGGACTAGGTAGTTTGAAATTGGTTCTTGCTTGTCATTATTGATTACGTAACACTGTTAAATTAATGCAATATTTAGATAGCATAGCCCATACATTGGAGATATTCACCTTAGAAATACAAACCATATAACACCACATTGTGTAATGGGACAAAGATTAGATATCTGGAAGGTCCCTAAATGACTATATGGTGATCTAATAGGAAGTTAGAGTATGGTAATTTTGAAACATGATTTCAAAGCATATTATGGTACTTGAATGCCTTGTTCAGTCCTAGGCTTCTTAAAAGTTGCTTCATCTCTAAAATTGCAGGTCATGCTGATAAGGTTACTTTGTGGTGATATAGGTGATTTTTATTCAAATATCTGAAATTTGAATGTCCCATTTGTTAGGTGTTCTGTTCCCATGATCTTGAATTCAATTATTACATTGGTGTTAAATGATACCTGAAAAGCTACTACTGGCTTTAAGTGATTTAAACATTTTCCATAGCCTGGGAAATACATAAAAACAGTTGTGCTATTAACAGAAAAATAAATTATTGTAGCCTGTACTCCCTCTTATTATACTTTATAAATGGGTTTTCAATAACTTTTAATTCAATTATTCTTTTAATTTTTATCATAACATATAGTATTCCTTGTTATAACAGTAGTTTTTGTCCTGTAGTCCACAGCATGATATTAACAGAGCCTGATTTAAATTGGCCTACTGCTTTATTTAAAGATTTGTGGTCAGAGATTGCTCGAGAAAAATAAAATGCTTCTAGTTTGATTCTAGTTTGCTTTGATTCATTATGTGTTCTCAAACATTTATAAAGGGCTTCACAACATGACTATAACTTCCTGAATAATTTTAGTTTATTGAAAATCCTGGTGAAGACTCTGTCAAGAGCAATTGCAATTATTTGGCTATCCCTTAGGTTTCGGTAAATCAGAAACCCTGGCTTAGAAATCTGGTTACATATATCATTATCTAATGTCTGAAGCATAACTTAAGGCATGAATGAAAAACCTGCAGCTGAGAAGTCATAGAAAACATGATGAATTAGCCAAGTTAAGCCCTCAGCTCTTGGCTGAGATTTTCTGCTGTTTCAGAAGTACATTAAACAGTCACCTCTGGACTTAGACTAGCGGAACGTTCTCCTTTCTTCCTTGCGAATGAGAAATGGGCAGGAGGAGATGACTATGTCCTATGCACCCAGCCAGATCCTTTGGGTACCTGGCAAGAGAGGAGAGGAAAGAACAGAAAGCTCCCAAAACGTATTATATCTTGAAATTAGTCTGGTCTGGGTCTGATCCTGAAGTGCTGTAAAATACAGACTTTTCATGTACATTGCTTCCATAGAGCCATTCATGAGACTATCTACTAAGCACAGTGACTTTTAAAGAAAAAAAATGAACAAATAAAAATTGTTTTTATAAGAAACCATCTGGGGATATGGTCTTCTACAGCTTTCAAAACAATGCTTTGTTATTGAACTGTTAAGCAAACAAACTCTTTCTCCGGGTCAATCCAAGTCAAGAGCAATTGCAATAATTTGGCTATCCCTTAGCTTTGGGTATTTCCAAACAAAATGGTTTCAGACAAAAATGCTTAGAAAGAGAATAGGGAGAATTAAGAAATTAAATCTTTTAAAAATCAGAAAAATCTAGATTCTAAATTAAGGTAGACTTTCCCCATTTTAACTTTCTTGCTATTGTACTATTGTTGTCTGCAGCACTAACATGTTATTGCAGTATAAAATTGTCCCATTAATTCTATTTTGCCTGTGGGTACTGGCATCATGAACAGGCAATGATGGGAGTTTAAATCCAGCATCCCCTCCTCAGGAGAGCTTTAGATCAAGCCATTATTACAGGATTCCAGTCATACCACCCTATAATGCTTTGTTAACCAACATATAATCAGTTCCTAATGAAACAGGGTTATGTGTAGAATAATCAGTGGCACATTTGATTCTTTAAACATTTAAAAGCTAATTCTCTATTGACTTATTTATTTGGTTTGACAACCAAATACCACTTGTATTTGCTCATAGAAGAAAGGAGATTTTTCAGGGAAAATGGAATATTTGTGAATATTTGTAACTTTTTAATAGTAGCACTATTTTTTTAGCATATCAGATCCTTTTGGTATTATTAAAAACATGTAGGGTGATAAAGAGAGGCTTGCTGTAGTGGTGGCCTGAATTTAAGGGAGGGGCCATAGCTTCTAGCAATGGAACACATCAGTAGTGGGTTTCAAAAATTTTTACTACTAGTTCTGTGGGTATGGCTTGGTGGGCGTGGCATTGCTTGGTGGGCGTGGCAGGGGAAAGATACTGTAAAATCTCCATTCCCTCCCCACTCCAGGGGAATGTTACTGCAAAATCCCCATTTCCTCCCGATCAGCTGGGACTTGGGAGGCAGTGAATAGATGGGGGCTGGGCCAGTCAGAATTTTTACTACCAGTTCTCTGAACTACTCAAAATGTTCACTACCGGTTCTCCAGAACTGGTCAGAACCTGCTGAAACCCACCTCTGGAACACATGCTTTACCAACAGAACTCCAGATGCATCTATGGGTTCCCTGATTAAAGATAGCATTGTTGAAAGGCACATTCCTGAAACACTCAACGGCAATTGTCCTTCTATGCAGGCAATCAGAAAATAGACAGATTAATTCAGCTCTAGTTTCAGTAATTTCTGACCATCGTTTAAAGTACAGAATATGTATCTCTTTCTGCTTTAGAGAAGGAGCATCAGTATTGGTTGGTATAGGTTAAAATTTCTTTCTTTTGTGTTTTGAAGAAAAATGGCATTGATAATAAGCATCTCATATACTGAGGACCACAGAAGGCTTCCCAACCAGATCATGGAGTCCTATCCACCAATAAAAAAGTTATCTTCCTTTCTCTCCTTCCCTCTCATTTGGAAACCATTTGTGAATTCATGAATAAAAGAATAAAACGTCTGTACCATCTGAGACAAAGAAATCCCAAGGTTTAGATTAATTATATAAATATTGGAGAAGTTTTAGGCCATTGTTCTCTTAGGCCTGCTTTTGTGGCTGAAGGACTGTTTCAAAGATAAATGTACATAATTTTCCATGTTTCTTGTCTCCCATTAGGTTGGTTGAGGTTGGCAGTCCCCTTTATAGATCATTGAGATAATCCTGATCAGCGTATATCATAAAACCAGTAAAAATGCTATCTGTCCAGTAAGGATCATAGAACAGCCCATTCTGTTCTGAGTAAAATATCTGCAGCCACACCTCATCCTTCTGCTTTAGGGAAAGGATTGTTGATCCAGAAGCAATGTCATGATTCCCGGTGTTGGCATCAAATGTCTTTATCTTGTATTGACCATTATACACCAGCCCAATAGCCAAGTGTTTATTGGCCAGTGTAATATCATAAGTGAAATAATAGACACCAGGGATGTTGCATATAAATTTCCCACTGGAAGCGTTGTAACTTCCACCTTCATTCATGAGGATCCTATCAAATTTGATGGGCAGTCTCTCTTTTGGGTAACTTTTGGTCACAGCAACAGAGAAAGCTGATTTGGCTTTCTTGACGTTGCATTTGCAAGGGCCAGCCATCCCAAGGTCTCCTTGTCCTCCTCGGGGACCTTTCTTTCCAGGGCCCCCGCTTTTTCCAGTGGGGCCCTTGGGGCCTTTTAGACCACGGAGACCAGCTTTGCCAATGGCTCCTGGTTTCCCTTTTGATCCTGGCTGGCCTGGATTTCCCGTCCTGCCTTGGGTACCTACAAGAAAACACAGCCTTAATGAATAATCATACAAGGGACTCATGGAACTTTTGGACATAGCAACCAGAGGGCCAAAACTGGTTTTGCAACCCAGGAAGCATTAAAAAAGGGCTGTCTATTGGGAGGTTTTTAACGGCATTATTTTATGGGAACCGTATCCCCATCTCTTTTGTCCTGGTCATTCCATGAGACAATATGGAGAAAATATATTCTCATCTAGATAGGTATTTGAAAGGAAAAAAAAAAGGATTCTCGCATCCTGCAAAGTTATAATAGAGTTTGTTTGTTTTGTTCTGGGCTTGTCATGATACCTAAACTATTACTGAATGTATAAATGAAACCACTGCAGCTTGATGAACAGCTTTAAAATTCTGGCTTATTGTTCTGTGGGATTGGAATCAATATATCTAACACAATTTTTTTTGGGATAATCTACTGCATCAAACAAAGCCAGAAGTCATTACTTTTTTCTTCTCTGTACTTTTGTTTCTTCCTTTTATCTTATAATGAAATTTAATAAAAAAAATTAAAAGTAGAATCTCTCTAGCAGAAAGATACAACATAAGAAGCAGTAACTGTATGCTAAAACTCCCAGTTGAATTATTGTTCATATTAGCCATTATTACTCCCTGTTTGTATGCTAATTAGGGGTTGGATCAGAGTTTTGGTGCAAATGGAAGGATCCCAAGTAAAATTGCATTCAACAGTTTCCACTCTCTGAAGGGTGGGGTGGGAAATTCTTCTTGCCAATTCTTCTGCTTTCCACACCCTTATTTTGAAAGCTCTGTAAACCTTGAAGAATATTTTTTAGGAGGAAGAATGTAATTGGTGAAAATCCTCTTTCTACTAACAGAACAAAACTCAATGGATTTCAAAATCCCCTCTAAGTGAGAAGCTTGTAGAAGGAGCATCATATTAATCTATGATAGCTGAAAATCAGGAAGAGTCTGATCTTTTCCATGAAACATTTATTTTATTAAAAAGCATACACTTTTAATAAAGATTACATGTGGCCATTTTGAAAAAACAAATCAATTTTGCCAACACAATTGAGTGAGAGATTGCTGACTACATCAAAAGGTTGAAAGTTATCTCAGAAGGTCTCAACAAAAACAAATATTTTAACACATTACACTTGTTCATTGGTAAATGAGCTGTAATTTGTCCTGCATATAAGCTGCATTTCCGTAAACATCCTGTTTTCCCCATCTCGTCCCAGTTTAAATAATAAATCATTTGAGAGCCAGTTTAAGTGGTGGTTAAGGCACCTGGCTAGAAACTGACAGACTGTGAGTTCTAGTCCTGCCACAGACATGAAAGCTGGCTGAGTGACTTTGGGCCAGTCACTCTCTCTTAGCCCATGATGTCAGTTCTGGTGGTAAGCCAGTAGGTTAATTTCTGTTGCAATCAAAGGATAAACACTTAATTGATCTGAAAAAAGTAGACCCTGCACTTACAGAAAAACACTAGAATGAAAATCCAGTTTAAACACTTCCTCAGTCTAGCTGCTCTGTGCATCTGATAAAGTGAACTATGGCTCACAAAAACATTGGCCTTATAACATTTGATAGTCCGAAAAGTTGCAAAAAGGCTGCTCCTGATTTTTGTTAATGGTTAGGAGTCCTGTTGGCAGGAAGCTTATGCTCCATCTAACCAAGGGTTAGATAATTTCTATTTATAAACAAAGCCAGCCAGACAATACAATTACAGCCCAATTTGGCCTCATCATTCCAGACACAATCCTTCTCCTTTATATCATCCCTGAGCAGGCCTAGGAGCCAGACGGAATGTTAATATCTGTGTCCTTTCAGTTTCATTTAATTTATACTGTATTTTTTTTTTTTTTACAAAACATGAACTGAAACCATCTAAAGCCTGCTCAAACATGTCCAGCTGATAAAAAGCTCAGTTAAAATTAAAAATACAGAGCACCCAAAAAAGCATCCTTTGGTCATTTTGTCTCCCTCCTTTAAACATATACCTGCATAGACTGTTTTTACTTGCTGTTTTAAGATAAGGAGTCATCTCCTACCACTCATCTCATTTCTGATGGCGATATAGAATAGACTATTTGACAATGATATCTATGTTTTATTGTCTGGGGTCCCACTATGTGCTGAATATGAAGTGCAAACTCATGTGTAAACAAGCTATAATGGTTTGTAAACAGGGTTAACACTTGCTTGAATTAGCATGTTAATGGACCATATCACACTTTTCATAATATGTCACATTGTTCTCAAAATGAGCAAGTTCAAAACCTGCTTTGGGAAAGAGTGTTGTGTTTTTTTTTTTAAAAAAACCCACATGATATATGCCTTAAACCAGCGGTTCCCCATCTTTCTGGCTTTGCAGCCTGGTGGTGGTGGCAGGAGAGGGGATGGGTCTGCTTCATTTGTGCAAATGGAGCTTCACATGTTCACGTGCTTGCCTGTCGTTTGTGCAAGTGGAGCTTTGCTTACACAGCCTGATTCCGGGCCATGGCCTGGCGGTTGGGGACCCTTGCTTTAAACAGCTATAAATTTGGGGGGGGAAAAAACATTTTGCTCCCCAAAAGGTCTCAGGTTTCAGCCCCAGCTGCTCTCGGAAGTTTTGTGATTCCATAAAAGAGTAACGCTGGTGGGCTGCATGAAGCCTTTAAATGACATTTGTTGTACCTCTATCGTAAGGTATGTTTATGGACTTCTGAAATAATAAACTCCACTAAGATGCCATATCTAACACTTTGGTTGTTTGAATATATTAAAAATTGACATTCTTTCTTAATTTGATTTTGGAGAGAGCTACGATGTAGGAAGGTCTTATGAAAGAAAATGGATTGAGTACTGTCATGGCTGATTTAGACTTCCCCATTCTTTTGGGGATTCCTTCTCAGGTAAAAAAGGATATTGAAAAAGAAGCCATTTCTTACCTTCAACCCCTGGCTCTCCTTTTTCTCCATCTTCTCTGTCTCGTCCATCTTTTCCTGGAAAACCCATCCTTCCTATATTCCCAGGAGCACCTTGAGTGCCGGGAGCACCTGGAGGGCCTTGTGGTCCTAGCACACTGCAGATTATTTGCTTAGAATTTTTCTGAACATCTGCTTTGGCAAAGCTACTGAGAAATTGATTAACTATACAGGGAGCAATCCAGGCAACCAGAAAAAGGAAGATCATGGTGATACCTGTACGGAATGAAACAGAAGCAATTATGGGTGCATGTTGCAAGAAGCAATTAGGACTGGCAGAAGCATTACAGAAGCATCCACAGGAGTGGAACATGTTACGTAATTAACATTTAAGGTTGGGGCTCAGAGGAACTAGGAATGCACCCTAAAATCTTTTCAGAAGAGTGGTTTTGATAAACTGCTGCAGAAAGCACACACACACCCAGAAGGACTCTTGGCATTTCAGGACTATCTATTCTGGCAGAAGCTTTTAAGTACAGCACTAGAGCCCACATAATCCACATGCAATGTTCCAGGAGTTAGAAACAGTGGTTCACCAACAGCTGATGGAATTATAAGCATTAATATGGGAACAGTAGATAACTAAAGGTATAAACCAGCGATGGTGAACCTTTTTCGGCTTGTATGACACCCAGCCCTGATGTGCACACCAGGGGTGGGTTCTACTTACTTTTACTACCGGTTCTCTTCCTGCACGCGCTTTGCGTGCGATTGGCGCGTGCGCGCTCACTTCGCTCGTGCGCCCCGATCACGCACTCTGCGCATGTGCACTTCATGGCAGCAGCGAGAGATCCGGAGGGGTGGGGCTTTCCTATCCGTAGTCCGCTCCTGATGCCTCGCCCGTGCGCCAGGAAAGCCCCCGGCCATCGCCGCCGGTCCCGTGCCTCGCCCCGCCCCTCCGGATCTCTCCTTCG
>JANHFM010007119.1:682385-694687 GCA_032468115.1 Grayia smithii
GGCATATAAATTGAAATAATAAATAAATAAATAAATAAATAAATAAATAAATAAATAAATAAATAAATAAATAAATAAATGTTTCAGGCAATCAATCTTTCATGCTTAGTGCCAATTACTAATCTCATCCTTACATATTTGTACCTGCAACTCAGCTTTGACTCCTGTCAACTACAGGTAGTCTTCAACTTACGACCACAATTGAGCCCAAAATTTATGTTGCTGAGAAATTTGTTAAGTGAATTTTGCCCCATTTTACGACCTTTCTCGCCTCATTTGTTAAGTGAATCACTGCAGTTGTTAAATTAGTAACACGGTTGTTACGTGAATCTGGTTTCCCCACTGACTTTGCTTATCAGAAGGTTGCAAAAGATGATCACATGACCCCGGGACACTGCAACCATCATAAATATGACTCAGTTGCCAAGCATCTGAATTTTGATCAGGTGACCATGGGGATGCTGCCATCATCATAAGTGTCAAAAATGGTCATAAGTCACTTTTTTTCAGTGCCGTTGAAACTTTGAATGGACTCTAAGTACCGTAAACTGTTGTAAGTTGAGGACTATCTGAATATAGACAAGTCCACACAGTTTTCTTGGCAGTGATTTGTTCCTGCCTTTTTCCTAGGGCTGAAAGAGGACTGGTCCAAAGTCATTTATTTGGCTTCCATGCCTAAAGTCTCCTTCTGGGACTTATTTTCAATAAAGGAGAATTTTTGTATCTCAGGGTTGAAATGAGAGGTCCTTGGTGCTCTCTGAGCTTGATTGCTTTCTTGCAGAAGGTTCATTACCCAAACTAGGTAACATCAGCAGTCCTATAAAGGAGTGGAATTTGTTTTCCTTATGCATGGAGGCTAGTGCATGAACAAAAGGCTTCTGAGATTTCACAGAATACTCTTCTTGTGAACAGACATAGCTATCTCACCCTAGAAGATTATACCCACTAATTGGTTCTGCATTAATAGAGAATGGGAAGAATAGTGTTTACATTTTCTTATGAAAAAGTCATTTATCCTGTAGTCTTATCTGGTGACACCGATCTTTATATTCTCTTAGATTATCATTGTATTTTAAAGTTTCATAAGCTACCCAATGGACAATGTGTAAATTTTGGGGTGATTTTTACTTGGAAGAATGTAGTAATATGTGTCATTGTACTAATTTTACACAGCACACTCACACACAATGTTGTTTTGGTTTCCAAAAATTCAAATACAGAAAGCAGTAGGAAAAAAAATGCAAGGCACATTTGAACAGGTAAGCATACATTGCTACATAAATATTAGAAATTATTACGGTAATAGGATTGGCACCAGTTTGGGGAGAAATTTCAACCCTGCCAATTCTTTTTTTTGCAGGAGAAGGGGGGTGGTGGAATGGGAAGGACTGTATTTTACTAGCTTCTAGTTTAACCCCTCCCTCTTCCCTTGAGATGGGGAGGGAAGGAGAAAGAGACAGGATGTGCCCAAGAGAAATTATAAGAGATTGACCAGTTGAATGGTGAGTATATCGAGGGAAAAGTGTATCAAATTTGTTGGCTGAAGGCATGGAAAAAGATAAACCCACAGTTTTAAAATGGAGTAGTTTGATTAGTTATGAAAGGCAAGCCTATCTGCTATTTTTTAACCTTCTCTTAAAAATTTTTTTAGCAGCTAAAGGGGAACAGATGGATCTTATTAGAAAGGAATATATATATCACAAAAGCCACGTCAAATATCAGTCTGGCTATTTTCCTTTTGTGGCAATTGTTCCCTTTGTTTTACTAGTTACTTAAAATGAATATTTTAGTTCCGGATTAATTTTATTCCTTCTCTAGAAACAGCAAAGATTTGGTGGTTTTTTAATTTTTTTGCTGTTATCTCTTTTGAAAAACAGCTCAGTTGAAACAAATGGGTTGTTTATGAGAACTTAGAATCCAAGACAAATCATCGGTGGAGCAAATTAAAGACTATCGTGACCACCTCACTTTTATTTTTTCAATTTCAAAACTGAGCTCAGTTTTTCACCCTTTGTCATTGATCATGTGTGACCTTGTCACAGCTCCAGTGATTCCTTGGCACACTATTTTTTTCCACAACAGACAATTGCAACTTTAAAACTCAGCATTTTTGCATTGCACTTTGTCTCCCCATATCCCGTCAGTGCCATACAAACCTCAAGAAATCAAGTTTTAAGGTGGCACGCTTATTTTTGCAGTAAATTGCCCATACTTTTAGCTTGCATAGCCTCTAGCTGAAAGCCCTACTTAAAAAATGCTTTAACAAAGTAAAAAGTAAAATACTACTTACCAGCACCACTTTCTTCAAGTAGCGCCTGACATCCAGTCAGAAATCTGCTGAATCTTAAAGCAAATGTTCTTCAGCCAGACCTTGTTGTCCACTTTTGTTGGGAGTTACTGCCACAAAGCACTTCCTTTAAATGAAGCGTGCCTTCTCAAATATAGTTTGCTGAAGTGGCTGCCTTGCATTTGCATCCCAGTTTCTTCCAGCAGCTTGTTTTTTTGGCTCAGCTTTGCCAGAGGCATTTTTTGATTATTGTGTAATGTTTGAGCGTCTGCCTTGAATCACGTGAGACAGGGAAGAAAACCCTCCACACATGTGGCTAAATACTTGGAGAAATCCCTTCTCCCCGTGTTCTAGGCAAAGAGTTCCAAGGATCAGGAGCTACTTGTCTTCAAGATGCTACCTAGTGATGCTAAATATTGTTTCTCAATCTTAGCAACTAAGATATGTGGACTCAGGTTGAATCCACATATCTTGGATTGAGGGTTGAAATGAGAGGTCCTTGGTGCTCTCTGAGCTTGATTGCTTTCTTGCAGAAGGTTCATTACCCAAACTAGATAACATCAGCAATCCTAGAAAGGAGTGGAATTTGTTTTCCTTATGCATGGAGGCTAATGCATGAACAAAAGGCCTCCGAGATTTCACAGAATACTCTCCCAGAATTCCATGGACAGTCCACGTCTTAAAGTCTCTAAGGTGGAGGACTATTACTCATCGCTGGTCAGCAGGTAGCCCTTAATCTAGCTCACAAGTATTTCTGTTCCTAACAAGTATTTCTGTTCCTAACTCTGTTCCTAACAATTTTGCCAAATTTCAACAGGTGCAGGAACCATGTATTTATTTTATTTTAAGAACAGTGATATACTGTAGTGAAAAAAAAATGTGCATATTTGTCAGGGTGACAAATACTGTATATATACTAAGGGAATTTGTGGCAAGATTCGAAACCTAATGCATAAATCTTGGAGAAAGTTTTCTTGAAACAAAGCTTTCATTTATAAAATACACACATTTAGCAAAAGACCTTTAACCATCTTGAATGCTTTTTCAGTTTAAAGAAATGCATGGGATACTGCTACCTTCATAAATACATGTCAGTTGCGAAGTGTCCAAATTTTGATCATGTGACCACGGAACGCAGCAACCAGTGTGTGAAAAAGTCATGTCACTTTTTAAAGTACCATTGTAACTTCAACAGTCACTAAATGAATGGTTATGAGTTGAAGACTTCCTATAATCCCAGTTCTTGCTGCCTTTTTCAAGTGTGATATTAAATGACACAATAAAACTGACAAAAGCATATGTTGGTGATCTGTTTGCTTGTTGATCCTTGATGTAAATCAGTGATTGCTGCCTTACTGTACTTCTTTTTAGTTGCCCTGTTTCCCAGCCTTAGCCCACTTTGTTCCAGCATTTGCAAACTGCAATATTACAGCTATATTCTTTGCTGGAACATGGTATGTTTTGTTGACTCTTACTTCTTATGAAATCTGGGAGTTTGTCCCAAGAGAGATCTTATAAACTGTTCTAACAGCAAAACAAAATAAAATGCTTAGCTTAGTCTATTATTAGGCTTTTATGAGGCAAACCAGGTTTTAGCTGCTCTGTGTTTAGTATAACTAAAAGCTATCAAAATTAAATGTTCAGATGCGAAGCAGAACAGCGTTACCATTTAGTTTAGGCTAAAGCAGGGCTCATATTAAAATTAGCACTACCTCTTTTACAATTAACATAATATGCCAGAACATAGTCCAATATTTATATGGTAAGTAAAGAAACTCCAGTGTGATTTGTATTAGGAAAATTACAGATATGCCGTTTTGGATATCAGCCTCCTACCACTCACTAAAGAGAAGGAAAAGTAGATGTAGACTGTGAGTAGGTTCTCCTGCTGTTAGCAATTATAATGCTTTCAGTATAAAATAAAGGAAAGGTATAAAAAGTTTATCTGGAAACACATGGGAACTAGGGAAAAAAACCAAATATGACAGGAAATGAAAATCCTTTCTTGGGTTGCACTGGATATGCAAAAATTGGACAGATCTAGAAAACAATAGCTTTTCTAGAATCCAACTCAGTTTAAAGTGAAAACCCACTTTACCGTAAAGGTTACCATGCAAAATTATTCTTCCCATTTTTTTCTCTTGTATAAAACCTGTATTGCAAATCTTAGTGGTGTGCTGGCTTTCTTGCAACTAAAACACTTCAAGTATTTTGATGGTTTTCACTGTGTCAGTTCAGAACAGATAACAAAAACAAAGCACTTGAAATGTGTGAAATATAAACATTTTCCTTTTGCAGATAAAATCCTCAAACAAGATAGTATGGATCTTGCAGATTTTAAAATTAATCTATTTTTCCCAAGAGTCTAACTTGCTAGCAAGATCTTGCACAACACCGGAAAACAATACTTGGACCTAAACATATAGAATAACAGAGTTGGAAGGGACCTTGGAGGTCTTCTAGTCCAACCCCCTACTTAGGCAGGAAACCCTACACCACTTCAGACAGATGGTTATCAACATCTTAAAAACTTCCAGCTTCCATATAGATTAGTATAAAAGAATAAGGGAATTATTAACTTATTAAAACTGAGGAAATAAAAAGCTTATGTACAAATATTTATACATTTTTGGAATAATACATTTCAAAATGGGGTATCTTTTTGTCTATGCCACAATTACAAATGTCAAAATATTCTCTATTATTTTCTGCATCTTCTTTTTGAGGGTCCAATTGCATTTTTATCTGTATATAAAAGATATCCCATCACTTGTCAGAAATGCCTTTCTATTATAACCAGAGGGATAACTTTGGCCAAAAGGCAGCCACATAAAAAACAGCACTAATAAGGGAATTTCCCACTATGCAGGGAAAAATTATTAATCTAATGTATACTGCCAAGTTGATTCTATTCCTTTAGAATTACTTCAAAATCACTTTTTTCTTCTGCAATTTAGTACTAAAGCCAGGAAGTTTAGCCATTACACACCAATTAATATAAATATCCATTTTACTTTTCAATTGAGCATTATATATTAATGTTGGATGGTACTCTGCATTTCATTAACTTCTGGCTTGCCATGTCGACGTGGCAAAACTCCCTCCAAGTTGAGCTCCTCAGTTTGACTAGGCACAGCCAATCTAGGCGTATGTTACAATTAATGAACTAACCTTTGGTAACACAAGATTCAATGTTGTTAAAACATCAGAGTTAGAATTAGAGCATTTCCAAATTGATAATTTGAATTCCTCATTCTTGCATTCCCCCAAAATAATTACTAAATTGAAAATTATTCAAAATCATAATGCTTTTAAAAGAATGTAGAAGAGATTCCTTCAACGTTATGCCATTCTGATGTTGTGATACTACAACCCTCAACATCCCAGGCCAATATGATCCACAATCTATAGGAAAACAGAATATTTAACTGCGACAGAATAATGTACCCTATTACAAGTGAAATATTAGAACCACTTTTAATAGCTGGAATGCTAAAATAAAATCTGCCGGGAAACTGAAAACCATTTCAGGATTGTGGAATTCTATTAGATTCAGGTAGTTTTCATCAAAGTCACCTTTAATCTATTCAGGGAAGTAAACAATTATGTATTTTTGAAACAGACCCTACCAATTGTGCTCAGTTTGACATTTGCAATACGTACTGACTCTTCTAATCAGTAGGTGTTTTTTTAAAATTCAGAAATCCATTCAGCACTATAATTTCCAAGGACTTGAGCAAACCTGCTCAACAAAAAGCAGTGGCTCACTTTTTTTTCTACTCAGAGAATTCTAGGCTGGCTGGGCTATGCATAAATATGATGCAAAAGAACAGGACATCAGCTGACAACTTGCTTAGGCAAAGTGACCCACATACAACATTGATCTGTTTAGATGCCTATATACAAGTCCTATGAGCTTGCAAGTCTTTTGCCCATAACTACTGCCCCAGAAAAGAGGCCATGGGGTCATCTGGTCGCTGGCGCTTCATTTGGTAAGCTTCCATTTCCTCCTCTGTTGGTTCTCGGTTTTCATACATGCTATTATATGGTCTTTTTCTCTCATCTAATTGCATGATTTCTTTCACATGAAGGAGACGGGCTTCTTCTGCATTCAGTGCCTGAAAATACAAATTCACCGCTGTGTTAAGTTGTCCCTGGAATTACAACTATCTTATAAGCAGATGGTAACACTCAATACAGTACAAAGAGTGAAGCTGTGCTAAAAGATACTCAGGAAAAGTTATGAGAAAGCTGGAAAAAGCTGCAACCCGTAATAGATCACATAGGTCACGTGAAAGTCAGATTTGATCCAAAGGATTCCAGCGAATGGCCAATATAAAATCTTCAAGAGTTATATATCAGAACAGAATAAAAAATCATCTCACTATGAACACAGAAGCGAAACATTATATGTCTTAAGCTAATAGTGTATAAATGATATTACACTGCAAATGTATTCAAATTTCACAGACTACTAATAATTAATGCTAAATATAAAAGTTTCATCATCCACTGACTCTTTCCGTAATCAACAGGAACTTGCTCTCACATAGTTGTGAGAATACAGTTTGCTGTTCCATAGACTGAGAATATAATTTCACAGTGGTATCAGAAGACAGAACAGGAATCTCTGATTCTGTTTTAAATCCAAGAAAACCAGAACTTCGTTCATTATGCCAATGTGTTCTGACCGGAAAAGGCAATTTTTCTCCCTTAAATTCAATATGGGTTTCTGAAAATAAATATGGATTAATGAAGATCTGTTGCTGGAAAGATAGTTGATGGGAAAGAAGTTCTAGCATGGGAATTGAGGGAAATAAGCCTCTATTCTCCTGTTGGAACTTGGTATAACAGATAGTCTGTGCACTTCAAGAGAATTTGAGGATAATACAGTTGACAGTGGGTTTTATGCATACCTTTTTCAATTTTTCTTGTTTCTTTCTGTCTTCTCCCTCACTATCAGAACTTGTACTCTTCTTATGCTTTTTCTTTTTCTTCTTCTTTTCTTCTTTTTGTTTTTGTTGGTGTATCTGTGGCAACGGGAAAGAGGATGACATAAATGCAGATAAACATGAATGTGGGTATTCTAAGCTACAGGCAATAGGTACTTAAGGGAGTGACACATGACGACCCAGAAATTTCCTCTTAGGGGCAGATACATGTATCTATATCACTTACCTGGTAGAGTCCTGTTCTACCTGAAAGTTTCAAACAACTGCAACAGATGCATAATTGCTGTTGTACAATAGTTGCATTATAACTGTCTAGAAAGTGCTATAATAGTTGTCATGTTTTCAGGACTTCATATAAGGCAGAAACAAGTAAACAGAAGGCCATCCACACTTTGCAACCTACTTTTCTTTTGCCTTAAGATCATGCCACTGAATAATGGCAGAACGTCTATTTTTATTTTTTTTGGGGGGTAAATTAAGCAGTAAAATGTGTGGCACCCCCTCAAGGCTTATATGTACTTATTTCACTTAATCTTCTGCCCTCTAAAACAGGAAAAAATATTGGAGCTGCCACATCATGTGACATAATTATACCACTGCTATCCCTTCTGGGACCTTTCTGGCTACTGGAAAAAAAATTATAAATACACTCTGAATACCAAAATAGCTTCTCTTGTCCTTGACTGGCAATAGGCTTGTTAGAAAGTCATCCATTAGAAAGAAAACAAAATAATAAAGAGGCCCACCTCCATTAGAGTTTTGGGTTTGGTTAACTGCTCTTCCTCATGCACTTCATTTGGCAATTCTTCACTGGCATTCTGTGTGTAGGAAAAAGAATGAGAAAAATCCAATTTCACAAAGAGAATTAAGTATTAGGTTTGTTTTAAAAATGTTAATTTACAGTTCCAGTAAATAAACTATATCTTACAGCAATTTCTTTTCCAGCTTCTCCTGTACAATATGAAAACTTGACAAATGAGTAACAGCATTTATATCCCCATCTTCCTTCTTTCCAGTAAGAACCCCAAATACACTGCAAGGAAAACAAAGATATTAATTGATTATAATAATGGCTTGCAATGTCATGTAATACATTTCATAAAGGTTTTTTGATTCCCAAAGAGATTGTGATAAAATTTAAGAAATGCTGAATAATATATTATTTAAATTTTTATACAGGTTTGGTACAACATTCTACAGACAATGAAAAATGCACTAATCAGTTGAGTTGCGTGTAATGTGATAATTCCTTTGTATCAAGAACCAAATCCCTATTCTATTCTACTGGTTTATTTGAAAGATTTAGCATCTGCTTAATTCTACTAATGAAATCAATAGAATCTAGAAGTATTGCAATATTTTTCACACTTTAACCTCATTACCTTCCCAGACAGTAGGTTCAATCTGCTAAATTTAGGTAAGTATGCATTTCTTTAATGACAATTAACTTCCTCTTTGCATTTAATGTTACTCAGTAAATATTAAATACTTTCCTTGTAGAATATTTTGAAATAAATAAGGAAAACAAACTGGTGGTTCAGTGAAAGGTCAATCCTGTCGAAAGAAACAAATTGCACCAAGAATATCTTCAGTTTCAATTCTGTTAAAATCTCCTTCTTGAAAAATGTTTCATAATAGTCTCTTAGGAACCTATTCATGACTAACACTTTGTGATGACTAACACCATAGTGTTAGGAATGACTAACAAAAATTAGAGTCTTAATGTTTAGATAACAAACTGATTGAATATTACAAACTGATTTCTCATGTTTTAAATCTGATTCTGAATAAAGTTAGTAACCAGCCCGAATTCAATCCGTTGGCTTCATCTTAATTCTGCCATGAAAACTCCCTAATGGATCACATGCCAGTTAACTAACTTTAATAGAACAAGACTATTAAGACAAGAATGTGGAGGAAAAGGAAAAGTACTGTACATATACATTTTCCTAAAGAAAGCAATTCTAAAAAGTAATTTTAAAAAATCACAGAAGCCAAACATCATATTGTCTTCTAGAGTTTTACTGAATTTTTACAATTGTAAATCTCAGAATAATTCTAAGCAGAGAATCCTTACTAACTGCTCATTACTTGAAAAGACGTATTTCTAATAGAAACAGAGTTTTTTTATTTTAGGTCAGACCAGGCAATTTTTTAATCAATGACAGCAATTCAACTGAGAATATTGAGGAGAGCACATGACAGGACAGGGATGAAGTTATCAGCACAGCAAGTCCTTGATGTATGACCATTCTTTCAGTGACCGATGTTATGATGGTGCTGAAAGAATGGTTATAATCGATCCTCAGAGTTCCAGCCATCCCAGCACCCTAAAATCATGTGATTGTGATCTGAGCGCTTGGCAACTGGTTCACATTTAAAATCAGTTGCAGCAGCCATGATCACGATATTGCCATTTGTGACCTTCCCTGCTGGTTTCCCCATAGTCAATGGGGAAGCTTTCAGAGAAGGTTGGGAGTCATTCGGATAAGTCTTCCCAACCTGTACAGCCTCCCATGGCTCCTCTGTGCTCATGCAGACACCATGCGTGCCCTCTCTCATGCCTCCTCCTGCAACCCCTTCTCAACCTGCACTCTTGCACCCACTCCCAGACCCACACAACTCTTACGCACCCCTGTCCATGCTTCTTGTGTGCCCTTTGCTCCCATCCAGCAGCAGCCACTTACTTCCCTGCAACCTGGAACTTGCCAGCTGCTGTGGTTTCCCCAACGAGTTTGGTTGTGGTAAACCAGCAAGTTACCTTGCCTCATGACTGTAGGATTTGGTTAATAGTGGCAATTGGGACTGCAGGGATTGCCATCGCTAAGCAAGGCAAGGGCTAGTTACACGTATTCTATGCAGAAAGTATTTGAAATTAGTTCAAGAACTACAAATTGCCAAGTCCTGTTTGAGGTGCTTACTGTGTGGTTGTTGATCATTACATCCTCCTCATATTTAGAGCGAGCAACAGCCTTCTCTTGACCTTTAATAACTGTTCCATGTCTAGAATACTCCACATAGTCTTCTGTCTGAGCAAGTAACAATTCAGATGGTGGGGCATCCAGATGTTCTTGGCCTCCATACTACAAGAAAGAAAAAAAAAGAATTTTGAAAGATTCATTTGCAGGACTCCTATTCCCTGAAGATCTCTGCCCATTCACCAGATTGGATCAAGTGGAGAGGCTCCAGATCCCTTCCCTTAAGTGTTGCTATCCAGCAAGTCCTAGGAAATGTGCCTCTTCCATAGTGGTCCCTGCCTTGTGGAAGAGCCTACCCCAGGATCTGGTAGGCCCTCAACATTTCAGCCTTCTGGACAACTGTAAAGAGCTGACTCTTCCCCTCCAAAAGTTGGAACAGGATGAGGTTGCGGCCTGAGGATGACTTATTTGGATGAAAGATGGTTCAGGTGCCAGGTTTTGGTTTTATTGTTTTGATAGCGTTTGTCTTGTTGTTGTAAGCCACCCAGAGTTGTGGTATGAGTGACCATATACATTTTTCAAATAAAAAAAAACATTCTTATAGCATTTTATACATGGTGTTTGTATTTATGTTATGAGATTCCCATAGTGGAAAGAGTATTGACAAAGTTATGATAAGTCACTTAGCTGTTCAAAATTACAATGGACTCCCTCCAAATATCCTTACAACCTGTTTCTGAAGTTGAGAAGTCCTCCCCACCCCAGGTGAACATGTTTAAAAATCTGTCTCAAAATCATTCGGGAGTTTAAGGTACCATACAAAAAATATCAAAAGCCAAGAGTTACATAAGCTTACTCTGACTTTGAAGTTAGCTATGTTTATAATTGTAAAGATTTTAGCTTTCTCTGGTGATATGTGAGATTATTTCAATTTTTAATTGATTTATTCTTTAGTAATATTGATCTGGTAAAGTTTCTGATAATTTGACATCTAATTACTTTACTGTATAAAGTTTTAATTAATTTAGAAATGGGAAATGATGCCATAGTGCTGCAAACATTTTCTTTCGATTAAAATGGTAAAAAACTTTAAAAAGGGCATTCTGAAGGAGACTGAATGCCTATTAATTTACCTTCTCTAAGATGCTTTCTTTCTGCTCATGTTTAAAGTCTTCTTTTTTCACTTTGAAAGATTTGTACAAGAGTTCAAGTTTTGTAGGATCTGCTTGAAGATGAACTTCAGAGCCTTTTTCATAGGCCTCCCAGGCGAATACTTTGAAAATTAAAGAAAGGAAAATATTTTCAGGTTTTTTGAAATACATGAATGTTAGCTTTTATTTAATAGGCACTTAGAAAATATTGTGAAAAAGTTCTCTGTGAAGGAAACCCTAGAAAAGGAGATTCTTACTCTTTCCCATCCTCTGAGATGCTTCAAGAGACAAAGGGAGGAGAGAGAATCAGTGTGGAGGAAAAACACTTATCACTGCCAGGTCCATTTTTAGACCAAGGACCTGAGAGAGGTAAAGGGGACTGGAGGACATTTTACTTGGTACCATCCCATCCCTCCCTTGATATCATGTTAATCCATTTCCAGCTCCAATGTGCTAAGAATTCATAAAGGTAAAGATAAAAGGTAAAGTTATCCCGTCTAGTCATGCCTGACTCTAAGGGGCAGTGCTCATGTCCATTTCTTAGCTGAGGGAGACAGAATTGTCTGAAGACATTTTTTGGTGGTCATGTGATCAGCATGGCTACACACCAAAGATGCACAGAACACTGTTATCTTCCCACCGAAGTGGTACCTATTTATCTACTTCCATTTGCATGCTTTCAAACTGTTAGGTAGGCAGAAACTGGGGCAAGTAATGGGACTCACCCCATCGCATGGCACTTGTGTCTCGAACCCAGTCTGTTAGCTTTCTATCTGACAAGCTCAGTGTCTTTAATTACTGAGCCATCACGCCCCCTAAAAATTCATAAAAGTGCTTACTTTCTTTCTGTAGTCAGTGACCCTTTGACAGTACAAAAAAGCATGCATTTACAGTCCTTGAAGAGTCTGGAAAGGTGAGACTTCCGGTTTGATTTCCGGTACCGGTGACAGCCCTTTTTAAGGGCTGCCGGCACCGCTGCTTGTAATGTCGGGGG
>JANHFM010007122.1:0-16185 GCA_032468115.1 Grayia smithii
TGTGGGAAATTGTATCAATATTAGAATGATATGGTTGAATGATGGTATTATTAAAAATGTATAAAATATGATTATTAGGTAGGTAAAGTGAAGAAATATTTAGGTGTATTATATAAATTCTGAAATATATAGCAAGAAAGAGTTAAAGAAATGGAAACATGAAAGAAAATACAAAGATTATGTCTGTAAATATAATAATACGAAAAGGGGGAAAATATCAGTGGAAGATTATAATGGAAGGGTGTAAAGCAAATGTATTACAAAGCCAAATAAGTTAAAAGAAACATTAAAAATGGATATAAAGAATGAAAATTGGTGCGAAGTTTGAAATGAGAGGATGTAAGAAATTGTGGAATGTGCTGAAATGAGTAAATTGACAATGGAAATCAGAGAACAAGAGGATAAACAATATTATATGGGATTTATTTTATCAATGGCTTGACAATAAAACATGGAAATGAAACATAATATATAAAATGGAAGCTCTAAGGTGATATGTAATTTTCTTTTCTTGGAACGATAACACCATTGATAAATAAATGATAAGAGGATAATGTTGTAAGGATGTATACCAGCTAGATAATATTATAAATTAGACAATTAGTTGAATGTTGTTGTAAGCACAAGAGATTAGTAACCGAACGACACACTGTATGTAATTGTGAGAGAGAGGAGGAAGGGCTTTTTTTATTTCTTTTGTTCGATAGTTTTTTTGTTTTTTTGTTTATTTTTCAATGTTTTGTTTGTTTAAAAAAATAAAAAAACATAAATAAAAAAAAGCTAAGATTTTTATGATGATGGTATGGATCTGTGGCACCAGGGCCTGCAAATGGCTTTGCAAAATCAGATTTAAAGATGAAAAATTTTACTGAATTAATTAGCAAATGGAAGCTGCCATAGAATTGTGGGTATGCAAATGTGTATGTTACTGGCATGGAAATAGAGAATATTCTTGGAATGAAAATTGTAATTTATGGCATTCCTAGAGTGAAAGCTGGCACTATTTGGGGCATCCTTCCTTCACTGATAGTATTCCCTTGTTGTTCAGTCACTAAGTGGTATCTGACTCTTCACAGCCCCATGGACCACAGCATGCTAGTCTCCCGGTCCTTCACTGTCTCACAGAGTTTGCCCATTGACACCACCTCAAAACCATCTCATCCTCTGCCGTCACCACCTTCTTTTGCCTTCCATATTTCCCAACATGAGGGTGTGGCCAAAGTATTTGAGCTTCAGCTTCAGTAATTCTCCCTCCAAAGGACAGGCAGGTGAAATTTCCTTCAGATTGACTGAGTATTGGACAATTTCTCTCACAAGGATTGTAAGATATACCCCCACCTATAACTTGTAACGAGTACATTTGATTTATATGAATGCATGAGGAGTCGGTCAGCTTTTTTTTCTTCAGAGGGGTCAGGGTTTCCTATTCCTTCCACAATTGAAATTGGATATGATGAATGTGCTTCAAGAGTTCATGTGAAATAGCTAGGTCAGTCAGTCAGATATTATATTCATTTAGGGGTGTAGGAGAGCTATAGGGTTGATAAATGGGAAGCAATATAGTCAAATGAGGTTCATCCATGACATTAAGCTGTAAACCATCAAATCAAACCTTTACCATAGTCAAGGACTAGCATAAAGACAGTGAGGCATAAGAGATTAAAAAGCATAAAAATACAAAAAATAAAATTGTTGTCTGCTACATGTGTAAGGAACCTGTGTCAGAGTTCCGAGTAATGCACGCATTGAAAGCATAACTCCAAGGCAGGTAGATTCCTCAAAGGATATGTTTATTGGATACATCATATCGGCACAGCTGGTGAAAATCAACTCTGACAGTTCCCTCGGTTTTCACCTAATTAAAAGAATCAAACTCCCACCTCCCAGGTGTCACTGGTCACATCAATCACTGAATATTTGCAACAGGTATACACCTTTTCTTTCAGTAGTTCTGCAGCTGCTGGCCCTGGTTGCTCAGCCAACAGTCCTGAGTCCTCTAGCCCATTTTTCACCAGATATCCAGGAACTCCAACATCTGCAAAGCTGCACTGGCAGCCGCGCCGGCTCCTCGGGCACCCGCAGCTCCGAACGACATGGCAGCTGTGATGAGCCCGGCTGGAGGTGGACACCCAGCTGGTTGGCGGCGCGGCGGCTAGGTGACCCCCACGGACACACGCCCCTGCCACCGGGCTGCTTACGGTTGCAGGCCGCCGCGGGTGCCCCCTCCAGCCAGGCGGTTGCAAGGCAGCCAAGCGGCATCCAGCCCAACCTGCAGCTCCGGGTGACTCGCGATTGGCGCTCCCGAGAGTCCGGAGCCCCGAGAGTGAGGGTGAAGCCAGGGAAGGGATTGACTATAGTTTGGTTTTAAATTGAATCTATGTATTTATCCAGTACACACAGAAACGTAGTTAATTCTAACAACTACTTTGTTACATTTGTAGTTATAAAAAGTATCTTATATTAGATTTCTATTACTTCTATAATTTTTGGGTCTTGATTTGCCTCCTTAGAAAAGTATACCTTACTTTAAACCTGTACTTCTCAGCTTTTTCTTATTTTCCTTTATTGCCTTAACTCTTTATTACTCCTAAACTTGAAGTGATGGTTTTACATCCTTTTTATCTACTCTTCCTCCCAATCCTTTTTTTTTTAGTCCACCTTCGATCTGACCTGAGCTAGTACATAAAATGATATGCTACAATATTCTGCCTCTCAATGACTACTTTAGCTTCAACCAGAACAATACAGGAGCACGCAATAGATACAAACTTAAGGTAAACAGCTCTACACTCGATTGCCAGAAATACAACTTCAGCAACAGAGTGGTCAATGCCGGGAATGCACTACCTGACATGGTGGTTTCTTCCCCAAACCCCCAAAACTTTAACCTTAGACTGTCTACTGTCGACCTCACCCTATTCCTAAGTGGTCTGTGAGGGCCTTGCCTAAGCGCACCAACGTGCCTAGCGTCCCTGTCCCAATGTCCCTATTCCTATCCACTTCATGTATTCATAATTATGTGTATACTTTTATCTGTCATCAAATACGTACTTGACAAATAAATAAAATAAAATAAAATAAAATAAATCTGCTGAGCCTGGGGAGGGGGAGTGGAGAAGGAAGGGAAAGAAGAGGCTTCAAAAGCTGGAGATGCCTGCGATGAAAGACAAGGCTTGGCATTATTTTGTGAAGGTCTCTCAACTGTCTCTGTAAAGGCTGCTGTGTTGTTAGCTACTTGAGGTTGTGCCCATTATGGTGCCATTTGAGGTAGCTGAATGGATAAAGTTGCCATTGATCCCTGTAGACACAACAGCCTCCCATCCTGGCCATGAAGGTCAGGATAGTTCATGCACTCAGGCCCTCCCTGCCAGGTCACTCTGGTTACACATTCAGAATAACAGAGTGGGAAGGGACCTTGCAGGTTATCTAGTTCACCCCCCTGCTGAAGCAGGAGACCCTATATCCTTTCAAAGATACGTTGTCCAATCTCTTCTTAAAACCTCTGAGACAAAATGGGCAAAGTTGACCTCTCTCCCCTTCCTCCTGGATAGCATAACTCGTGCACTACTTTCTGGGACACAGAGGGCCTGGTAGAACACTGTCCAGTGGGTCTCATGCAGCTTCTAAGACACCTGATGGTCTTGAAAAGCCTCTGGAGGCTAGTCAAACCCTCTTAGGTAATGTGGGAAACTCCTTACTGTCCTGCCTCTTCCCCCCCCTACCCCAAGACCCACCACCCTCCTTTCTAGGACTTTTTTTGTCAACTTCATGATGTATGGCATGCCATCAAAGCAGAACGTTCTGTTCCTCCCTGTGAACACGTCAAGGGAAGTCCCCATTGCAGCTGCTGCTGCTGGTATGAAAAGATGGTCATCAAGTAGTTTTACAGGATGGTATATTTTCAGAAGAAATGAGGCAGGTCACAAAGATATCATTGTAAAGTGTGGCATTCCTGCTCCATCAACCCAAAATGTGATGGATTCTCCATATCACCATTCTTATCCATCCCATGGAGATCCAGTGTGATGAACAAATCACCCAGAGGGAATTCATGGTCTGAGGTGTTACTCTGGTTGGCCCTATCATAGGATGCGGAGACTTATTGAAAAGCCACTGCTCTGAAGGCAGCTCCCCATAAAAGCTTAAGCTACCCCACCAGGGTGACATGTAAAAGTTCTGCCAGTGGCAGGTAAACTGCAGCAAGCTGGAATGCCCTGGCCAACAGAACAGGTACATTGGTACATTCAGAAGTGTGTGTGTGTGTGCACACACACACATACACATATACATACATACATACATACATACATACATACAATGTGCACAATATAACATACAGGATAAAATATTAAATTTACATGAAACCATGATAACATATCCATAATATAGTGCCACTGAGTTGAGGATAGATGTTACAATTCAATATCTAATGAAGCTAACCATCTGTTTAACTGCTTCTGGTGTGGCTACCATGAAATTATCCCAGATGCCTTGAAATTTCCTAAGAAAACATTCTCAAACTTTGTTTTGTTCCTAAAGTTTATTGACCACAGGATGTCAGGATTTCCATTGTTGGCCTGATGCCTTGCCGGGTTCCTGCCACCAAAGGGGAAGGGGGGGGAAGGCATTTGGGGCCATCTACACCTGTGTATCTAATGGTGGGAAATGGAGAAGGGGGAAGTGACAACAGAAGAAGATCACCAAACCGGTTGGTACCAGGATCTTCAAGGCTGTTTGCTCTGAGAAAGGAATGTTACCAGTTTCAGACCTCAGAGTTGCTCGAACCATCTTACTGGTATCTGGTATCTGGTATCTTACTGGTATCTCAAACCATCTTACTGGTATCTGGTATCGCATTGGCTGGCCGGGGGTCTGATCATGGGAAAGGGATTGGGGGTTGGAAAGAATAGCTTTGCATTTTGCAAGGGAACACAGGTTCCACCTGACTTTGCTACAATCAGGCTCTTTCAGTAAAAGTTCCTTTCCTTCAATTAAACTGAGTCAGGAGTCTTATTTTCTGGAAAAAGTGCAGAGAAGAGCAACAAAGATGATTAGAGGACTGGAAGCTAAAACTGTATCTAGCAAATGACCATCAATGGCTCAACCACTGTGATCGTACAGTGGTTGGAATGCAGTACTACAGGCTACTTTTGCTGCCTGCAATTTGGCAGTTCAAATCTCACCAGGCTCAAGGTGACTCGGCCTTCCATCCTTCCAAGGTAGGTAAAATGAGGACCCAGATTGTTGGGGGCAAGAGGCTGACTCTGTAAACTGCTTAGAGCGGGCTATAAAGCACTATGAAGCGGTATATAAGTCTAAGTGCTATTGCTATTGCTACCTATTCATGGTATCTGACTTCCTGAAGAGGTTTTCAAACTTGGCAACTTTAATACTTGTGGACTGCAACTCCCAGAATTCCCCAGCCAGCATGGCTGGCTTAACATCTTAAAGTCATAAAGTTTGGAGACCCCCTGATATAGCCTGTCAATTAAAGGGTGGGATGAGAGTGCTTCAGCATTCTTTCATTTTTGGCCTAGTGTTTTTAAAATCTCATGTTCAAAACGTTTTTACCTGTGTGGGCATACCTTGTTGGGATTAGCTTGCTATATACATTTGCTGAGGTAACTATAAGCTAAGAATCAATAAACCTTACAAATTTTGGGGAGAAAAGTTTGAGATGGGGCCGTTGTGAAATCTGAACCAGTTTGCTACTGGTTCACTGGCTGCGCATGTGTGCTGCACACCAAATGCACGCTGTGCATGTGCGCGTGAAGAGTACGCTCCAAAAGGGGGCTTGGGAAGGTAAGTAGAACAGCAAGCTGTTCCGTGCAATTTAGCTTCGCTAGAAAGTAGGATTTCCTGCTCTAGCAAAGCTAAACCCTGCTGCACAGCTGATCATCGGAACTACTGGTTCGGAAGAACTGATAGCTTTTTTAAACTACCGGTTCACCCGAACCAGTAGTTTTTATCACTACTGGTTCACCCGAACTGGAGCAAACCGGTAGCATTTCACCCCTGGATGGGGGCAGGGGTGGGTTCTACCTACCTTTACTACCGGTTCTCTTCGTGCACGTGTAACAAATTCATTACAGGTAGTCCTTGACATAGAACTATTCATTTAGTGACCATTCAAAGTTACAACAGTACTGACAAACAGCGACTTATGGCTAATTTTCACATTTATGGCCATGTAGCATCCCCATAGTCATGTGATCAAAATTCAGGCACTTGACAACTGTCCTGTCTTAATGATGGTTGCAAGGTCCCAGGGTCATGTTTCTGGGACCTTCTGACAAGCAAAGTCAATGGGGGAAGCCAGAGTCGCTTAATGATTCACCTAACTTCTGGAGTGATTTGCTTAACACCTAAAAAGATCATAAGATGGGGCAAAAACTCATTTAACAACTGTCTCACTTAGCGACAGAAATTTTGGGCTCAGTTACGGTCAAAAGTCAAGGTTTACTTGTAGTTGCAGAAAAGAAAGAAGAGCCAGCACAGCATCTTAGCTGGTGAGGTACCACCCATAACAGTTTAGGCCAGCCTTGGGGTTTTTTCCTCCTCTTCCTGTCCTGAAACCCAGGGAAAGCCTGCTGGTAGATGAAGCGTGGCCCCACAGCATTGTGCGTCAGCAATGGGGCTGGACAGTGTTGCTGTTGGGACACGGGGTGGTCTCAGGGCTGGGACTGCTGGGAAAAGACCCCCTTTACCCCCAGCATCATGCACAGCTGGGGCCGAGGGAACTCGGCACTTCCTTCTCTTCCTCTACAGTCGGCTGGAATGTTTTTTTTTTGCGGGGGGGGGGGTTGACAGCTGAATGTTCCTTTCCATATTTACATTGCAGAAGGTTGGGAGGTTAATATTTCCCTTGCAAAAATAGCCCACATTACAAAAAGTGATTGCACTGAAGCCCCCCTAAAGGAACACCAGCTGAAGGGGAGAAAGTGCTACAGCCTCATTCTGTGACTTTGTCTTAATCTGAGCTCTTCAATCAAGAAACTTGCATGTTAAAATAATAAATATAACATTTATATGATACCATATACAAACATTTATTATAATAAATCTAATAAATCCACTCTTTTTAAATACATAATCTCGGTGCCCCAGACCGGCTGGAGCCCATCCAGCTGCTCACTCAGCAGGCCCTTCTTTCAGGGGACTAGCCCGGAGGGATCCCTGGGCAGGTGGGGGGAGGCAGTGCTTCTCTGCCAGCCCGGCTTTCCTGCTCCTCAGGGAGGCAATGCCCAGCAACGGTTTGCAGGCTGCCACATGGACAAGCGCCAACTTAAAGTTGCTGGAGGCTACAGACCAGGATGATCAAGGGGAGTTGCTATTGCTGGCAGAACAGTGACAGGGGACAACATCAGGTTAGATTAACAGAGTTGGAAGGGACCTTGTAGGTCATCTAGTCCAACCCCACGCCCAAGCAGGAAACCCTACACAATTTCTGACAGATGACTGTCCAGACTCTTCTTGAAAGCTTCCAGTGATGAAGTTCCCACAACTTCTGAAGGCAACTTCTGTTCCATGGGTTGATTGTTCTCACTGTCAGAAAAATGCTCCTTATTTCCAGTTTGAATCTCTCCTTGGTCAGTTTCCATCTATTATTCCTTGTCTGGCCTTCAGGTGCTTTGGAGAATAGCTTGACCCCCTCCTTTCTGTGGCAGCCCCTCAAATATTGGAAGATGCTATGATGTCTCCCCTGGTCCTTCTCTTCACTAGACTAGCCATGGCCGGTTCCTGTAACCGTTCATCGTATGTTTTATCCTCCAGGCCCCTAATCCTCTTGGTTGTCCATCACTCAGCCTGTCTTTCCCAACCGCAACTCTTCCCGTCTTCGCATCCCCGTGGAACAGGCGCTCCTCCGAGTGTGCCCCGCCCTGCCTTCCCTTCCAGCTGGGCGAGTTCCGTGGTGCATCCGCTGCCTCCAACCCGCGTTGGAGACGGGCGTTTCCTGGCCGACACAAGGCAAGCGAAGGGGCGGGCGGGACGCAGAGCTTGGCCGGCCCTTCTCGCTTTGCCTTTCCCCGCTGCTGCGCCGGGAGAGCTCCTGGCTGACGCGCCCAGGTAAGCGCTCCTGGCCACGGCGGCGGCTTTCCTGGTCCGGCCCGGCCCGGCCCGGCCGCTCGGGACTCCCTCCGCTGCTTGGCGTCTCCGGCCGTCGGGGCTGAGCTGCTCTCTGGAGTCCGGGGCTGGCTGGGCGGCGGTGGCGGCTTCCGAGCTGCCAGGGCGTAGCCGACGAAGCTCCTTTCTCCCCGGCGTACCTTGGAGCAGCCGCTCGGCCCGGTCCTCGACCCCAGCGATGGGCGTGGGGGAGGGAAGGGAGAACGGAGCTCGGCTGCCCGGGGCTCCGGCACAGCTTCGGCTCGCCTGCAAGTCGCCTGGGCAGCGAGGCGGCCTTTTGCTCCCTTCCTCCATCCGCAGGCGGCCAACCCCGACTGGTTCCTTCAAGCCGGCCTCTGGTTCAGGCAGTCTGGCGTTCACCGGGTCATCTGTGCCCCGGAGATGGGTCGGGCGGCCCCCGTCTGCTGCCCGAGTCCCCATCTTGGCTGGGGCTGAGACGGGCCAGGACCCCCGGTTGGGTGAGCAGGGTGACTCAGGTGCAGGGTCGGGAGCCCCCAGGAACTGCCCAGTCATTGAAAGGTGAAGAATGGGCCAAGCGCTCCCTGTGTTGAGGCACCTGCTGAGTGCTGGGAGAGCCCTGGAGATCTAGGGTGGATCTAGGGTGGATCTTTTCTTTAACCCACAGGATCCAAAGTTCTTCCTTGATCTGCTAGTGCTGGGGAGGATTGGGGAAGGTAAGGTTAGTGCTAACTCCAGAAGGTGGGGAAGGTGAAGGTGCCCAGAATCCTGCCTTGCAGGCAGCCTAGAGCTGGTCCCAGCCAAGGAAGAGGCTACTTCGTGACTGGCCCTTGAGGGACAGCAGCCATCATGGAGCTTGAGCGATTCAACTTGGAAGACCCGCAAGAGACCTGGCGGGAAGAGGAGCGTAGCGAGGAGAAGAGCAGATGTCCTTGGATCAAGTGCAGCAGCATCCACAATATCGTTTCGAAATGGATGCTTCCTGGAGAGGCCAGAGCAACTTACCTGGAAAGAGCCAGCTGCATCCCGCCGCCCATTTTTATCCTGGCTATCAGCTTAGCTGAGGTAAAAAGCTCTTTCTTTTATTTGTACATTTTATTTCTACATGCGTTTCATGATTTTTACCGTGGATGAAATGTTCCAGGATCACTTGTTTAATCTATAGATTAGGGGTATCTAAACTTGGCAGCTTTAAAACTTGTAGACTTCAACTGCCAGAATTCTCCAGCCAGCATCACTGGGGAATTCTGGGAGTTAGTCCACATGTCTTAAAGTTGCCAAGTTTGGAGACCCCTGATCTATAGAATTGGTTTTCACAAATAGATGACTCTAATTCCTTTTTTACTAGTGTTATTTTTTAAAAAAATCATGATAGAGCATATACTTCTCATTTTAAGTGAGCCTGAATGTTTCACCAATTCCTAGAAGGAATTTATCCAGGGAAAGGATCTTCATGTGGGTCTTCTCTCTGTTCTGGTTTAGCTGCTTTGCAGAAGATGCTCACTTACCTGTTTTCCCCCAAATATAAGACTGTCTGTCTCATCCAAGAGAAACAAGTAAAAGGCCAGTGAAAACCCTGTGAAGAAATGCAGTCATGTGGGGTTTTCAGAATAGCAATATTTTAAATATATTATTAATGTTGGGCTGTTTTAATTATATAGATGGTACGTTTGAAAGCTGATTGAGTATTGGAGTTGTCTGTAAACCTAGTAAAATGAGTAAATAAACAGCTCTACTAAGAAGATTTCCTGAGAGAGAGAAAATTTCAGAGATCCCTTTTCTTTTCCAGGAAAGTGTTGTGAAGGATAGTTTTCTGTGAGATGCCAAGCAAATGATTGCAGGTTTCTTGTGACCACAAAGACCATGGATCTAAGGGGACAAGGGAGTGACTCAATGGGCACTGCTGAAAATTTGCAAGATTACTGAAAAATCCCTGCTTAGAAATATATCTAAAGAACAACGTGACTCTTCCTTCCTTACACTATCAGTAACCCAATTAATGTTTAATTTTGATAGTTTTTATACACAGATGGAAACTTTAAAAGAGAACAAGAACCAGTGGGTCAAAATTTATTTATTTATTTATTTAATTTTTTTCAATTTATATGCCGCCCATCTCCCGAAAGAGTCAGGGCGGCTCACAAAGATTAAAAGACAGATGGACAGTCACACAGAATTAAATTAAAATTAAAACAATTTAGAAATGGATAAAGAAAAAAAAATAAAAAGAAGAAATAAAAGAAATAAAAAGAACCTGAAATCACATCAGCCAAGCTATAGCCATGTTTTCAATTCCTGGCGGAAGGAACGGAGATCAGGGGCGGTCCGAAGGTTGGTGGGTAGCCCATTCCAGAGGGTCGGTGCACCCACAGAGAATGCCCTCGCCCTGGATGCCACCAACCGACATTCTCTAGCCGACAGCACCCTGAGGAGGGCAGCGCATAGGACGGAGGGAAGAAGGCAGAAGGTGGTCCTGCAAGTACCCTGGGCCGATGCTATGTAGGGCTTTGTAAGTAAGTACCAGCACCTTGAAGCGAATTCGGAAGACCATGGTAACCAGTGCAGCTCGCGCAGGAGAGGTGTTACATGGGAGTAACGGGAAGCTCCCGTAACCACCCGCGCGGCTGCATTCTGGTCCAGTTGAAGTCTCCGGATGCACCTCAAGGGCAGCCCCATGTAGAGGGCATTACAGTAGTATAAACGAGAAGTAACCAGGGCCTGAGTGACTGTACGGAGGTCGTCCCTGTCTACGAAAGGGCACAATTGGCGGACCTGGGCAAAGGCTCCCCTGGTCACGGCTGTCAGATGGTCTTCTAGAGACAGCCGTGCATCCAAGAGAACATGATAAGGAAGTAAACTCAGATTAAATATTAAAGAACTTTTCTGCCTCTGAAATATTTGTGTGAAGGAGGTCTTCAAGGATGGATAGCCACCTATTCAAAAAGCTTCAGCTTTGCACTGCAGACTGGCCCAGGGGACCACTAAAGACATCTATGATTCTATGAAAAATAAAAAAAGAAATTATATGCCTAATTTAAAAAGGGGGGGAAAGAAAAAAGTACCAAAACACATTATCATATTTAAAGCAGTCAACTTAAACAAATGGAATAATATTGAGTGAATTTTCCATTTTACTCATTACCAGTTCAGAGCAGAGAATTGAAATCATGCCATTAATTCATAGCGGTAAATCACTATGGCACATTCTTTCCATTGTAACAATATAATTTTGTTTACAGTATAATCTTGTTTTGGGGGGGCAGCATCTAAATCTTCAGTCCTTTGTAGAATATTGAATCTTAGGGCTGGAAGAGGCATTGGAGGTTTTTCAGTCCAACCCCTTGCTCCAAGTAGGAGGTCTTACATCATCCTGATCAAATGGCTATCCAGTCTATTTTTGAAAGCCTCCAGTGATGATGGAGCACCCACAACCCCAGGAGGGAAACTATTCCATTGATTAACTGTTCTCACCATCAGGAAATTTCTCTTCTTATTGTCTATGTTGTTTGTGTGTATTTTGTATATGTTTTTATATTTTTTATGTTTTACTGTAAGCCGCCCTGAGTCCTTCGGGAGAAAGGCGGCATAGAAATTTGATTAAAATAAATAAATAAATAAACAAACTGCCACTCACTGAGCCACAGTGGCACAGTGGTTAGAGTGCAGTACTGCAGGCTACGTATGCTGACTGCCAGCTGACTGCAATTTGGCAGTTTAAATCTCCCCAGGCTCAAGGTTCACTCAGCCTTCCATCCTTCCGAGGTGGGTAAAATGAGGACCCAGGTTGTTGGGGGCAATAGGCTGACTCTGTAAACCACTTAGAGAGGGCTGTAAAGCACAGTGAAGCGATATATAAGTCTAAGTGCTATTGTTATTACTTCTTGTCCTGCCATCAAGTACTTTGGAGAATAAGTCAACCCCTTCTTCTCTGTGACAGCCTCTTTAGTACCAGAAGATAGTTCTCATGTCCCCTCTAAGCCTTGTCTTCTATAGTTCCCTTAACTGTCCACCATACTATTTAGCCTACAGCTCCTTTATTATCTTTGTTGCTCTTCTCTGCACATTTTCTAGGGTCTCAACATTTTTGTGCATTATGGTGGCCATAACTGTATGCAGTATTACAAGTATGGCCTCACTGGTGTGGTATGAAACGGTATTATCATAATTCACATATTGATAAATTCCAAATAGTTTGTATATACTACAAAATTCTCTTTCACATCTCCAGAACTTATTTTTCTTAAAACTGCATGACCAAGAATATTAAATGAACATGGGACTTCAATAGGGCAAACCCATGTCATATATCAAGTTTTACCTAAAATGGTGAGGAGAGAAGCCTATGTTCCCCCCCCCAAAAAAAATTTGTATGATCTTATTGATCTATGTCTGCTAATTGTTTCAGACATTGTGGCTTATGGTGATAGATTGTGGGTAGTCTGGAAGTCCATTCCTACGATTAACTTTCTGAAGGACTTACTCCTGGCCAACTGAACAGGTGCCAGTTGCTTGGGTCTTTACCTGTACTGTTATCTCAATCAGGTATGGACTGAAGGGCTTTCTCTTGTTTATTTCTAGCTGTCAGTGTTTATTTATTATGCTGTTTGGAAGCCCCAGACTCAATGGATCACGCTAGAAGTGGGAATCTGGGAAAGTCCGCTTATTTACAGGCCTGAGAAGCGAAAGGAAGCCTGGAGATTTTTGTCTTACATGTTTCTGCATGCTGGGTAAGCAGTGTTATGCTCATTTGGACAGGTGTTGAAGGAGGCCTTGGGCTTGGCTTTGTTATTCTACTTGGTTTTCCATTGGGATTGAAGCTGCTTTATGGCCTTGGGCTAAGAGCACACCTAGAACCTGGGGAACTGCTGAAGTCTAATCGTACTTAATTGCTTCATTGCCGTTTCAGTTGCTTGTTTTATAATTATGCTAAACACTGAATATTTATATATTCATTAAATTTGTATCCCATTTTATCATTAACATAATCTCAGTGTGCTGTGGGGTTTTTTTCTGAAGAAGATAAGTATTAATTTCAAATTCATGTTTCCCTCTGCAGTGTTGAACATATTATAGGGAACCTTGTTCTCCAGCTCTGCCTGGGTATTCCCCTGGAATTAGTTCATAAAGGACATAGAGTGGGAGCTGTGTATCTTGCAGGAGTGATTGGAGGTAAGTCGTGCCAGAAAAAGGTTTGGAAGCAACTGACCCACTTTTTGATACAAAACAACAGGAGGGGCATAGCCTGTCTAAATAAAAAGACATCTTACATTTTAACTTGCATGTCAATAACCGAACTTAATAGCTGCTTAATTATAGGGGAAGGAGTAGCAGAACCTGGAGGTGGAGTCAAAAGAGCGATCTGCCCAGAATCTCTATGTGGCCACAAGCGGACTAAGTCCAACCCCACCTTGAATTCCATTGATATTTATCTGCATAGGCATCAATTGCAATATAGCAATTTAATTAGACCTTTGGATGTGGACCTGGTCCTTGGTGCCTAACATTAGGCATTCCAAACTGCATTATCTTGGTTGATTGGCCTAATTCTCTTTAGGTTCTTTGGCAAGTTCCATCTGTGATCCACTGCTGGGTCTCGTGGGAGCATCAGGAGGTGTCTATGCTCTGATTGGAGGATACTTCATGAATATTCTAGTGGTAAGAGGGTTGCTTGGACATGGGAGGGGGAATAAGATTTCCCATTGCAGAGATGCAACCAGATGTTGGAAATTAGGGTCATTAACCCAGGACTACCTGTGTAGATAGAACTCTGAAAGAAAACTATCCCTCTCACTGCTTGGTCACTGGCCAAAGTTTTCATAATCTAAACCTAGGTTTACAGTCACAGAATATCATCCAGGAGCTGGCTGTGGGTCTTCGGAGAAAAAAATGTCTCAAGATGGAAATTAGCTTAGAAGAAACACAGGCAGTAATGATTAAATGGATTCCTTTGTTCTCTCTGAGTTTGGTTGTTTGTTTTCTAGGTAACTAAGTAATATAGTAACTAAGTAATAGCCCTACATGGCATCGGCCCAGGGTACTTACAGGACCACCTTCTGCCTTCATTCCACCACCTTGTGCGCTCACATAGGGCTGCACTCCTCAGGGTACCATCGGCCAGACAATGTTGGCTGGTGGTGCCCAGGACGAGGGCGTTCTCTGTGGGTGCACCAACCCTCTGGAATGAAATATCCACTGACCTCCGGACTGCCCCTGATCTCCGTTCCTTCCGTCATGATCTGAAGACATGGCTTTTTAATCAGATCTGCTGATGGGATCGGGTCTTTTAATTTCTTTTTGTTTTGTTTTTTTAACCCAAATTATTTTAATTATCATAACCGTGTATTGTCTTTTTAATGTTTTGTGAGCCTCCCCGAGCCCCTCGGGAGCATATAATTAAAAATAATAAAAATAAATAAATAAATAATCCTGCCAGTCACAAATGCTCATCTCAAAAAATAAACCATGCATATCTCACTGTGCACAGTCTGTCTAAGTCAGCCATGATGATTTCTTTTTTCAGTCCCATCATTGCTCAGATAATTGCTATCCTACTGGAGTTAATTCAGTACCCAGTGACACTGAGTTCTGGTTTATATTGACCTGGCCTAAAGTCTGCATTCCTCTCTTTTTTCCTCTGATCTCTCAAATATTAAGTGATAGATATACCAGAACAATTCTCTTGTAACTGGGCCTGAACCAGTGCTTGCTACTATGGGAGCAGGCTTCCCATAACTACTTGATCGATCCTGCCTTCATCTCAGGAATTAAAACCAAAGTATGTGTGTTTAAATGCACATCAGTTTAAAATGAGTTCAAAAACATGTTTAAAAAGAGTTGAAAAAGATACTTTAAATGCACATTAGCAATAACAATAGCGTTTAGCCTTTTATACCATCCCAAGCCACTTTAGAGCACTCCCTGGAAGGTTTACAATGTAAGCATTATTTTCCATATTTTGCCCCAACAATCTGGATCTTCATCTTACCAACTGCAGAAGAATGGAAAGCTGAGTCAATTTTAAGTCATGTCAGGATTAAACTCCAAGCTGTGGGCAGAGTTAGCCTGCAATACTGCACTTAACCACTGCACCACCAAGGCTCCATTAGCTACAGACAGTTCATTGTCTGTAAAACAACAGCATCTACATTTGCCTTGAGTATTTACACATCAGCCCTAAATATCCAATGCTCCATTTTGTATTCTTTTCCATGACTTCAAAGGTAAAATGTTGGCCTTTAGTTTGGCAGTGAATTTATACCTCTAAATACTGAGAGTTAAGTGAAGCAAAGCATTCTGTTTTACTTTTTTTTAAGGTCCTAATCTCAAGCCAACAACTACAACATATATTCCATCATGAGAAAGTAAAGCAGCGTAGTGGGAAAGACTGGTAAAAATGATCCAATCAGGAGGCAGGAGTGGAACACCATTTTATAACCTCTACTGGCATTCATATTTCTTCTCAAACCCACAACCTAATAAGAGTGAAGGCCACTTGGCTCAGCCAGGTGCTTTCCCTTGTGAATCCTTTCCAGTAGTACATGAAAAATATCCTTATGCCATCTTTCCATGGCTGGGAAAGCCACTCCCTTTATCATTGTGTAATAATGTAAAGCAGCTGAGTGAGAGTACCAGAGTACCAGAAGGCAATTTTAACTATTATTGAAGAAACCTTTATCTAAAATGGGGTGGGTAACTATGGTAACTTTAGGAGCTATAGACTTCAATTCCCAGAACTCTTGAGCCAGCATTGTTGGCTCAAGAATTCTGGGAGTTGAAGTCCACAGGTCCTAAAGTTGCCATAGTTGCCCACCCAGATTTAGAGGGAAGTATATGTGGAAGCATCACCTCCTTTTAGCAATACAAGAATGAACGGGTGGGGATTGTCAGAATGTCTAGGTCAAATGCAATACATGTGGAAAGGGATACTTCAACTTTTTCTTCTGAACCATCCTATCACCTATCCTACCAATCAAAATCTTTATTTTATTTTTTTTAAAAGCAGGAAGGGCCTTTTGCATCCGTCTACAGCAGTGTTTCTCAACCTTGGTGATTTTAAGATGGGTGGACTTCAACTCCCAGAATCCCCCAGCCAGCTTTGCTGGC